>CABFOV010002183.1:79887-91430 GCA_902141375.1 Timema poppense
CACCGTGGTTCGGATTCCACGTTAAACTGTAGGTCCTCCATTTCATCTCACAATCACCCTACTATTACACATTAGCGTAAGTGCGTATAGCCCGGATGGGTAGTAAGACGTGGTGCAAATAATAATAATAAATTAGTGTGCAGGAAATGAACCCACATTTGCATGTAGGGAGATAAGGGGAACATTTTTGGATTGCGTGGAATGAGAGTGGTAAACATTGAAAATATATTTAGTAGCCATTTGAACAGAAAGATAAATATCCATGGATGATTGCGATGTCCAATACGTTGGGATCACTTATTTCCATATGATGCAATTGTTCAAGTATTTTTCCAGTAAAAACCTCGGCAAAAGAGCTTTAAATTAAACCATAAGAGAACAATTTACAGTATAGTTTATATAAGCATAAATAAACTCTAAGTAGCAATGACTTCTTAACACACGCAGTTGAGCAGACTAATTAGTTTGAGTGACCAATGAAAGGAAGTCTGGGTTTGAAACCCATCTGGGAGTACCAAGGCTTGTTTTTTCCCCCTATTTCCTTTTAATCAAATGTGGCTACATCTTTTTTAAACTATACCTTCCTCATAGCTACCACCATAGGTAGGGAGACACGGAGAGATAAAAAAAATCAGTTCTTTAAAATATGTTATTAATAATTATATTGTGCGTCCAGGCTACATGACTCGTATTTCAGTTTTTGGAAAGATTATCCAGTACTAATGTACCGTTGCCCAGGGGACTCCCGAATGTACTAATCGTACATCCTTTCCGTTGAGGCTCTTTCCATGTCCTGATGAGATGAGATGAGACGATGGAGATAGTGAGTATGAAGGTGTGGAACCAGTGGAAACACTTAAACCTAATTAACCAAACCTTGGTGGCCGTTGGGGTAATTCCCCTTTCGGGAATAATACGCCAGTTATTACCCGGGAATCAAACCCGGGACCCCAACATTCGTAACCGGGTGCCATGACCATTACACCACGGGGCCGGTTTTAAAACATGTTAAAAATCATTATAAACAATAAAATATGAATGATTTCATAAGTGCTCTTCATAAACACAATAATTGCGTCTAACTACCGGATTGATCTATTGTTATTAGCACCACGTCCGGGCTATACGCACTTACGCTAATGTGTAATGGTAGGGTGATCGTGAGATGAAATGGAGGACCTACAGTTTAACGTGGAATCACTGGCATTCCTCACATTCACAAGATGTCTTGTCAGAGGTGAAGGAAGGGTTTGGTAATCAGATAAATCTGTGTCGGGATCGAAGATTGAACCCTGGTCCCCAGCACAGAAGTCCGACACCTTACCCCTAGACCACCAGGTCACCTTAATTGTAAACGTATTTTCACAAATGTGACGTCTATGAAGCAGGTAGAATTTAAAGGAATTGAACCCGCATTTGCACGTGCAAGTAGGTCAAGAAAACACTTAGATAAGGCCACCTCGTTACACCCGACCAGGAAACCAACCCCGACCTTTTTGTCACCACCAAAACAGACAAAACAAGAGGGAAGCACTCGCGCTCACGTTCGCAAAGGTGCGGGTCATTTCTTTCTCATTAGTCTCTCTTAATTAGCTTGATAATAATTTGGTTCGTTAAAACATGATTAAAGAAAACTCTTTGATATTTGATGAAAACCTTTCTAACAGCAACAATTTAGTTTATCTAGATTTTTTTCCTCCAATCACACGTTAATAGAAGACGGATAAAATTTTTATATTAAATATATATTTTTAGAACCGAATTTAATTACCTGTTCAGACTATACGCGTACGTGATAATTACGCTAATGTGTTATGGAATCAGAAAGGTTTAATTTAGAGGAGGTATGCCCGAATTTGCGTGGAGTGGAGTGGAAAAACATTTAGGGAAAACTACTCTCAGTACACACAACCGAGATTCGAAGCCCTGATCTCCCTGTCATCGGCAATCTAATCTATTAAGAAAGTTACGCCTTATACCATGCAACCACTTAAACAGATTTGACAATAATCATTAATAAGTGTCTGACGAATGCTTCAATTTTTGTTATTGTTTTTACTCCATGTTCCATTACCCATTCGGACTATATGCATTTAAATACAGTAATTAAGTAGGGATGAGAAAGGTAGCATTCGAAGGAACTGTACCTTCATTAGAGAGGAGGGGGAAGAGTGGTAGTTGATTTAGGAAAAAATACCCTCAGTATACCCAGCCAGGACATGAACCTCCCAACCTCCCCATTACCGGCAAATCATCCTCTATGATCTTGACAATTAGTGCATGTGCCCACCTGTGTTGCTACAGACAGGGTGATAAAAAAAAAGTCCTAAGAACAATGGGTGAGAAGAGAACCCTTTAGGAGGGGATTCTTCGGTTCAAAGCAAACTGGATCGGACACGTCCTCAGAGCAACTATCTTCTGCACGACGTCATAGAAGGCAAGCTTGAGGTAAAGAAGCTCTTAGGAAGAAAGAGGATTTAAATATTGGATGACTCGAAGGAAAGAAGAAAATTCTGGGAGCTGAAGAAGGAGAGAAAAAACAGGGCGCATTGGAGGTGTAAGTTCACTGACAAAAGGAATGAGCCTGTCGTAAGAAAGTGCCCAATAATTAGAAGATCCAGAGTTAATTGACTCACTAACAATAATAGTATACCTCACATTCCTATCTTGAACTAGTTCTATCCAGTACCCCTATCTTTATACTATCCCTATCTCAAGCTAGCTATATCCAGTACACCTCTCTTTATACTATCCCTATCCCAATCTAGTTCTATCCAGTCCCCCTAATTACACCCTATCCTTATCTTGAGCTAGTCCACCCCACTACATCCTATCTTTTTCAGGTCCATTATAACGTTATCCTCCCATCTGAGCTTAGCTCTTCCCAATGGTCTCTTCCCATTGGGTTTGCCAGTCAATATCCTGGACAAAGTTCTAGATTCTCCCATTTGCGCTGCATGTCCTGTCCACCGTAGCCTGAGAGATATGATTACATTGACAATTTCTGGTGATGAGTATAGGGTATGTAACTCATTATTATGTTACATCCTCCACTTTCCCTTATCTTCATCACTTTTTGGACCATATATTTTACTAAGTACTTTGTTTTCGACTACCCTCTTCTATAACTAACCCTTAGAATATGACGCATTGTTAGTAGCCTGTGTTTATGCTTGTAATCTTGAATGGGGATTAAATACACACTCATATTAAACGATGATAAGAAAGAATGTTAAAGGAAGTGCACAAATAATTAAACGCAGATTGATTTTTAAAATTTCCTAGTAAAATCCCTCCTGTGTGTATCCAATCGGACTAAACCTTTTGCCTCCAGGGCCACCAATCAATGGATCTGTATCGAAAAGGCCAAGTTAACGTATGCCAACTAACAATAATCAAGTCAAATTATGTTTTGTTTTTGTGTGACTTTGAATGTACTGTTAAATAGATAGTTTAGTTTTATAACAAATAGTTAAATCTACTAACATCTCACTTAATGTAGGACTGTAGAGAACGATGGAAAAGGCCAGTATTGTTGCAGATTTATAACAAAACATTTTTTGCTTTGTTCAAAAGATATCAAATAATTCTCCAGTAGAAACATGCAGTAGAGTTTAATTTTCTTCACGCCCTGACCTGGCGGTCTAGGGGTAAGGTGTCAGACCTCTGTGCTGGGGGTCCTGGGTTCAATCCTCGGTATCGGCACAGATGTATCTGATTACCAAACCCTTCCTTCACCTCTGACAAGACATCTTGTGAATGTGGGGAATGCCAGGCCTCCACCGTGGTTCGGATTCTACGTTAAACTGTAAGTCCTCCATTTCATCTCACAATCACCCTACCATTACACATTAGCGTAAGTGCGTGTAACCCGAACGGGTAGTAAGACGTGGGGATAATAATAATAAATAATAATTTTCTTCACACCGTGACCTCAACAGTTGTTGAGTATATCTGTCGAGGGTATCCTGTAATTTAATGATAACTTTTTCTCTTCATTTAAAAAGTTTCTTATCTAATGCCGGATGCTCGTGAGTCATGACATATCCAAGATTTTTTTCTTTCTGCACCGCATATTACTACTTGTTCAGATTATACGCATTTGTACTAATTCCACTAATGTGTAAGGAATAAGAAAGGTTGCATTTAAAGGAAGTGTGTGTGCATTTATTTTGAGTAAGAGTAAAAAACCATTTAGGAAAAAACATCTTCAGTGCATCCAACCGGGAACCAAGCTCTGATTTTCCCACTATCAACAGTATGGGTGCTAGTGTAGTTAAATCCAGATATACTGTATGGGTAGCTAGACGCGCTATGAAAATATATATTTATTTAATTTTTCTTATTTCATAAAATAGTAAAACTTGCAAACTAAAGATTTTTTTTGTACTGTTCATATACAGATATGCTTAACTCTACACTGATATTATAAAGAGGAAAGATTTAATTTTTTGTTTTTTGGTTTGTAATGGATAAACTCAAAAACTACTGGACATATTTATTTTAAAAATTCTTTCCCCGATATGAAGCTACATTATCAGCGAGTAACATAGGCTATATTTTATTTTGAAAATTTAATTTATTCCTCATAAAAATTTCGATAGTCACATCATATTTTATGGTAGAGTCTATGATGATTCTTCAATATGTGTGTTGAAAATAATAATGCAGGGGGGTGAGGGGGAAGGGTCTAATTAAATAAATATATTGGTCCTCTGGCGTTAATTAGCGAAACGTTAACGTATTATATTAAATAAATCAATTAATTAATACATTCGTGTTTTACATGTCAATTTAAAACATGTTATTCATTTACAAAATCGTTAAAATAATTCTTCATATACGTACGCTCATTAATAAAATCTAATTGAACCCATGTTTCTTTTAATATTGAACGGGTGAGTGAACACGTCAGTAATTTCTACCAAATTTGTTTCGATTTGAAAAAGGTTACCTTTTTTTCTATTTTGGAAAACACTTATAATTACTTAGCGTTTTAATTTAAAAATTAATTGGTTTTCCCGCCTGACGACAGTTTTTAATTCTATGAAACGAAGTCATTCCATTAAAAAAAAGAAATGGAGATTGTAAAATTCAAAGCTGAAGGTTTGAAATCAAAATTGTAGTCAAATGAAAACTAATGAAATCAAATATGGACTGCCTTTTGTTTTTTAAATAAATATAAACGTGTTTCCTATCGTTAGGAAATTTAAAAAAAAAGAAGTTTTTACGAAAATGAAATTGACAATCCAACATAATATAAAATTCCTGGAAACAATGGAGGGAGTCGTTTTCTTTGATCCTTCGACAGATGGGATACAATATTACACATTTTAATTGCCTAAAAATATTAAATTTATACTGGCCTTGTTTTAGAAAAATAATTAAAATGTACATTCAAAATAATTATAAGCCGGAAAGATGTAATTGCATAAAAAATTGTTTCACTTCTTTAATATTGTTGGTAGACTCACAAACTCATTCCGATCTCAATAATATTGTTCACCACTGGTTTGTTTTGAAAATAATAATTGAATAAAAGAACAAAAAGAAGAAATCAATTATTGTATTTTATAATTATTTTTCCCCTTAAGAGTGGACTTAAAACGTTGAAATACTAAAAATTTAATTCATATTTAATTGATAAAATCACATTGTAATATTGTTTATATTATGATGAAAAATATTTATATTATGAAACTTTAAATGAAGATTGCATTGAGATAAATTAAAATTATATTGATAGCAAGATAAATATAGAATATAATTTCCGTTCGACTACCAAAATTATAGAACTGACTATAAAATATCAAGCTTAAATATAGTTCAGTATGTCATGCAAACTTCGTACAAAAGTAGTGGAACATAAAAAATAAAAATCTAATGTACAGACAGTACAATAAATTTGTATCAAAAATAGTACATAAACTAACTTTATCTGTAATTAAGAGTAACTTAACCTTTAAAATTGATTTTTAGTTATTCTGGTGAACTTTTTCTGCATGTCAAAAAATATCATGGTATTAAACGACATACAATATAACTTAACCTAGAAAGCTACGCCTTATATTACATTTAGTCTCGACTCGTAGATATTTACTAATCTGATATCAAAACAAAACAGTTAAACGAATAATAAATAAAGTGCATTCGCTATATGAGTGGTGTTGACGGATGTGAAAACGGTTAAAATTTAACAAGGTTAAAAACAAGTTGTTTGTTTTAAAAGTTTTTACTGTCAAATGTGACAAAAACCAATTAAAAAATGGTCTTGCAGATCATATGGGTATTATTTTTTTGTTTATTTTTTTTAAATCGTGTGGCATTACTGACTGGGAGGGATATGATATCCAGATCGGTCGCCTTTATGTGGACTATTCGTCGCTCTGGTGGCACGGATCGTTGCCCAGGGTACACCTATGGAGGTTGTCTACAAGTACCACGATAACCTAACTAAATCCTGAGTTACCAACCCCCGGAGACCAATGGGATAGTTACATTTAAGAGAAAAATACTCAAGGTACCATCCGGGAATCAAACCCGGGACCCCTAGGTTCGTAGCCATATGCACTGACTACTACACTAAGGGACCGGTATGTTGTTAGGTGAATGGATAAATTAAAGTAGTAGTAGTTTTTAGGTGTCAGATACCTCCATTCCTATGGCGGATGTATATATATATATATATATATATATATATATATATATATTCACCAGAATCACCCAAAATCTAACCAGTATATCATAGACTGGTGGTTAACCACTCTAACCACTTATTCTTGAAAACCGTGTTCACTTATATGTGCGTGTTTGTGAAATAGTTCATTTTATCAAAATACTTGCTTCTTGAAAATGTTCCTATTTTTAGAGGCCTCCTTCAAAATTTGGGTCCTGTGCTATGTCTCATAAATAAATGAGATTTTTTCGTATTTTATTTAGTAGATAAACCTGCATCTATAAACATGAGAGCAGCTCTTACGAAAAAATAGACTAGCATAAGAGCTACTACTAAAATCCTGTAAATTATTTTCTTTTCGTGTTTAGCTAATATTTAATGTTATCACTAAGAAAAAATATTCATTTTTAAGGCACCGTTTGTATATTTATAAATTAAAACATAAAGCTAAATATAAAAACAATTCATCATATTTTAACTAAGGAAAACATCTGATTAAAACTATACAAAACATGAAACTAAAACCATTTTCTTTAAACTTCTTTTTGCCTTTTCGCTTCCATTTTTCATTCCTTTTGAGAAAGTGGGATACTAATATCAAGTATGTGCACATGAGTCTGTATCTAAATATCGCTGAAAACTATGACCTGAACTATCACGTACAAGTTTTCGTGATTGCTACTAGTTTTGCTAATATGTTTATCCCCTCATCTTAGCACATATTCAGCTTATAAGCATATATGACACTCTAGTGTGGTAGAAATGAGGAAGGAAGCATTTATGATGTAATCTACCCGAATTTGCGTTGAAAGAAAGTGGGAAACCCTTTAGGAAAAACAACTCTAAGTAGACTCAACTGAGATTCGAACCCCGTTCTCCTCGTCATCAGCAGGCCAAATACTATTACGAGAGTGACGCCTTAGACCATTCGACAACTGAAAAGTATTTTATATAACCCGTATATATTGTTATTATTATTATTATTATTATTATTATTATTATTATTATTATTATTAGCACCGCGTCTTACTACCGGTTCGGGTTACACGCATTGACGCTAATGTGTAATGGTAGGGTGATTGTTAGATGAAATGGAGGACCTACAGTTTAACGTGGTATCCGAACCACGGTGGAGGACCTGGCATTCCACACATTCACAAGTTGTGATTAATACATGTCTTGTCAGAGGTGAAGGAAGGGTTTGTCAATCAGATAAATCAGTGCCGGGACGGAGGATTGAACCCCGGACCCCCAATACAGAAGTCTGACACCTTGCCCATAGACCACCAGGTCGCCTCGTATATACTGGCGGTGCCATTAAACCAACAGTACAATTTTTTTTTTTTAATGGGAAGAACTTTTTAAGTTTTAATAACATTTTTTCTATTTCATCAGTGTTATTTACGTATTGATAATATCTATCTAAGGTAACATAATGAGTTTTACTAACAGATACGGTCCTTCATACAACAAAACTACTATAAAAAAACTCTAATAATAAATAATTCTACTTCTCTCCCGGTGTGACAACCCCAGAACAAAATCAACCCACGAGAGTTGTCTTTCTTTCCCCTCATCCTTACGTCTCAAATTAGTCACGTGTCCCCGTGGGACATCATCAGCTCACCTCAGATCGTGTGACGAGCTCGCAGCTCGGTGGATGGATACCTCGACGATGGTCCGCTGGGTCGCGACGACTGATCTGTACAGATTCGCAGCGCTCTCTTCCGTCACGAGCACACAACTGATAAAAGAGAGTCTGCCTCCCGAGGATTCGCTGCACCAGCGGGAACGACGAACACGATAACAAGATCACGTTACGTGCTCGATATCAGAGATTTAATTATTTCATCTATGGGGGTATTTAACGATCCGTTTCTTCTACGTGCTCGATATCAGAGATTTAACTATTTCATCCATGGGAGGGATTTAACGGTCCATTTCATCTACGTGCTCGATATCAGAGATTTAATTATTTCATCCATGGGAGGGATTTAACGGTCCATTTCATCTACGTGCTCGATATCAGAGATTTAATTATTTCATCCATGGGAGGGATTTAACGGTCTATTTCATCTACGTGCTCGATATCAGAGATTTAATTATTTCATCCATGGGAGGGATTTAACGGTCAATTTCTTCTACGTGTTCGATATCAGAGATTTAATTATTTCATTCATGGGAGGTATTTAACGGTCCATTTCATCTACTTGCTCGATATCAGAGACTTAATTATTTCATCTATGGGGGTATTTAACGATCCATTTCTTCTACGTGCTCGATATCAGAAGACTTGATTATTTTATCCATTGGAGGTATTTAACGGTCCATTTCATCTACGTGTTTTATATCAGTGACTTAATTATTTCATCCATGGGCGGTATTTAACGGTCCATTTCATCTACGTGCTCGATATCAGAGATTTAATTATTTTATTCATTGGAGGTATTTAACGAGCCCTTTCTTCTATGTGCTCAATATTAGCTACTTAATTATTGTATCCGTTAGACGTATTTAAAGTGTACTTTTTCACTTGCTCAATAAAATATACCTAGGTATTTTACTCATTGGTGGTATTCTACGCGCACTTTCTTACCCAGCTGGTTATATAAGCACTAGATTGTAAAAACTAGCCTTGCTCTAGAAGAAACACACAGCACATCAACGGTCAATTCATCACCTACTATTTTTCCGCCATGCCTAGAATAGAACCTGAAACCCTTAACTTAGAATACAGACGCTCTCCCGATTGAGTTAAGGAGTTGGTCATTAAAAATTTTACTCATTGGTGGTATTCTACGCGCACTTTCTTACCCAGCTGGTTATATCAGCACTAGATTGTAAAAACTAGCCTTGCTCTAGAAGAAACACACAGCACATCGACGGTCAATTCATCACCTACTATTATATTTCAGTCATGTCTAGAATAGAACCTGAGACCCTTAGCTTAATATACAGACGCTCTCCCGATTGAGTTAAGGAGTTGGTCATTAAAAAATTAATTTAATTTTAGCTCTTAATTTTATAAAAAGCTTTTCCTAAACGGATTTCAAAAATTGGCAGCTCATTACAGTTTGATCAAATAATAAAATAATGTGTATTAATTATTAATTCTCGTCAACCTAGTATTTGACATAATATTACTATATTTGGCTCCATGTTTTACTACCTTTCTGGGCTATCCATATTTGACTAAACTAATATACGTATGTTAGAGTTATAATTTAAGGAAAATACACCCACTTTTTAGTTAGCTGGAAAAACCATTAAGGCAAAAACCACCAATAATACATCCAGCCGAGGTTCAAACACTGACCATCTTTTCACTAGCAAGCTCGTCTATAAAGCATACGTAACATCTGGTCCGCGTGTCCATCGATACGGCTAGTAAGACATTAAGAGCAAAAGTCCTTAGTAATAATTTTATGATCTGCCTTTTCTTTAAATGGCAGATAGGTTGGCGGTTGGGTTTTTTTAACAGTCTAGCAATTTATTGTTTCTTAACATTTCTATGAGGTCAATTCTCCTTATTTATATTTCATATTTTTTGAAAGACTATTATAAATATTATACTTGCGTTAAAAGGAATGATACTGTGTGTTAGGGTGTTCATATTATAGCGCATACGTCCGATTAATAAAATATGATGAGTTGAGGTCCACAAGCTCACATGGGCATTTTATATTTATGTTAATTGCAAGACAATTTTTTCCTTTTAGGGGTCATCTATAAAATACTTAACGTTTTTGTTCTTACATTCTTTTTTTCTAACCCTTCCCTCTTCCACCTGCTTTCGACCTATGTAACACCAAGTAGACATTTAGCTTGACCCCTCCCCCCCTCCAGTTCGTGTTACGTGATACTGCGGTGTACCCACCCTCCCCTCATATAACATCTTGTAGATATTAGTACCATGGTCGTAGGGAGGGCGGTTTATGGGGTTCAACCCCTCCCTACCCTCCTGCCATTTCCGTGAGTTTCAAAATGACGCTTAAAGATGACCTTGTATCAAACTTCAAATAATTTAAAGGTGCATTCACTTTTCAAAAATTTGCCAGGGAAGGACTGTTCCAAAAAAAAACTAGAAGCATTTAATTTTCAAAAATAGTCCATGCAAATATCACTATAAACGGCTTCTAGAGGTATCCAATTTTTAAAAGAAATGCCCGTAGTGGCCAATTAAAATAGCTTCTATGTACATATAATTATTTTTTGTCCAAGTGAGGCCACTCCAATTAACTTTAAAATTATTCAATTTTAAAAAATGTGTTGAGGGAAGACCACTTTATATAACTTCTAATGGCATCTGGTTTTTAAAATAAATCCATGTGATGACCATTCCAAATAGCTTCTAAGACGTATATTTTATTTAAATTTGCTAGTGGAAGACCACTTTAAAAATATCTTTTAGAGGCATCTCGTTTTTAAAAAGAAAAAAATCAGGCAAAGAACACTTTAAATAGCTTTTAGGACGTTTCAAATTTCAAAGAAAAAAATCATTTATCTTAAAAAAAAATATTGTGAGCACTTAGCTCTTAGAACCATCAAAATTCCCAAAAATTTGCCGAAGGAGAACTACTCCAAATAGCCTCTAGGAGTATCAAAATGAATCGGCGCTATAGTTAACACTAAATACTCCGACTTCATGAACATGGGAAATATACATGACAGGTTAATACTTGAAAGCATAAGATTCAAATGCATGTTGACATAAGAGTTTAATAGAACAAACAAAGCAAGCTATTACAAGGTAGACATCAAAGAACATATCATTTTCAATGTTTACCTATTAAGTAGTCCAAAATAACTAACATAACATCAAGATAAAAATTGACACACTCATAGAGTGAACTAGGCGTCAAGTGCC
>CABFOV010002184.1:0-15906 GCA_902141375.1 Timema poppense
TGTTACGGTTGGCCCGAATATTTGATAGCAACATATATCACCCCCTCTCCTACATACCACCTATCTATCTCCCTCCGCTCCTTATTAACCCGCTCGTCCCTTATCACATTGTTTGATGTATATTAAATAATAGGGTGTTGGTGTCTCCTCTACATGTCAACCCCTCAACCGCAAACCGCCACTGCGGAACATGTTCATCTCTTAGGTGTGGACGAGGAACGAGGTGGAAAGAAGGTACTTTTCTTACCAACGCTACTTGAGTCGTCGTAGCCGATAAACCCGTCCCAACAGACAGTCGGGCAGGAAAACGACAGTCGTGAGGTCGCCCCCCTACCGCCTTTCGAGACTTTTATGAGACCTTGGCACGGCATCAGACCAAAGAAACAATAGTCCACCGCAGCACGCCAAATTGAATGTTTATAGGGAATAGCTTACCAAGAGAAAATCGCGTTACACGGTCAAATAGTACATGGGGAGGAGGAGCTGCACATCGCATATCAGTTTATATCTATTAAGTTGGCAACGTTGTGTTCCCCTAGCTTTGTCCGGGAAGGGATGAAGGGGGATGAAAAGCAATTGGACCGAGAATCCCCCCCCCCTTCCTATTCAAATCAATCCGCTGGCTCCGGCTGGGCTAGTTGATATGGCTTTAAAAGACGCGTCCAGAGAGAAAAGCGACCAATGTCATAAACACGAATAAAAAACTTAAAACTAATGAAAGAAAGGGGAAAAAACAGACAGGAAAACTAAGTCGATTGAGAGGGCACAGTTTAGGTAAACGGAAAGAACGCTATTTCAGAAGGTTAACGCATAACACACCCGCCATTTCCAAGCTTCTAGAGCAGGCCTGGCCAACCCAAATCGCTCCGCTGGCCATTTTAGCGACTAATAATTGTCCGCAGGCCACACATAAAATAATATAACATTTCAAAATAGAAAATAAAATGCCATAAAAATACATTTCCTATTTTTTTTCATACTTACATCAATGAGATATCAGCGTTTCCATGCGATCACTAGTTTAAAAAAAAATCTAATTCAATATTGGCTGTTGGAAATTTGATTGATTTTCCCGATTTTCATCTGTTATTAAAACTCGAGATTTACTTTTATGAAATATAATTTTTGGGAAGGAAAAAAAATAATCACAAACGTATGTGAATCCGAAGGCACTCACAATTTTTTGTGCAAAAAATCTTAATTTGGGATACTTTTTCACTGTCACATACGTACTGTAAAAATTTATTTTTGATGGGGCAAGAATGTGTTCTAATTCAATGCTGCACAGTAGATAAATTAGTTACACCTGCAGAGTTTCCGGGACAGTAGAAACGCCAACGTGAAATGGAGAACAAAATATCTCAAAACACTTTATTATATGTTGCAAGTTCGGATAAACTACAGTCAAATCCTGCTGAAAGATTTTTGGGTGTGATTACAAGCATCGGTAATTAAATTATCTTACCCCTGCAGTTCCTTGTTGAGTTGGTTAATTTGTTTGGTTATATCTGCCGACAAAACTTTGGTCCGACAACCACTCATCTAATTCGGAAACTGGTAGCTTCAAAAATTAACTTGAACATTTTCTGCTAACTGACGATCCTGAGGCGCATGCGATCGAATGTAGTTCATGTTTTTATAACCACAGCCAGGGTAAATTTAAGAGTTATAGACAACACATGACCACGTACATTTTGCCGATGTATCGAACCGTGTATGACAAACACAATCATGGTTTTAACGAGTTCTTGCCTCTAACTCGTTCATAAACAACTTTTACAGCTCCTTTATTTTCCCCTATCACAACCGGCGCTTCATTCGGAAAGCGACTCTAAGTTCAAACTGTTGTCGCTTATAAACATTTCACCCTTAGCGGTGTTTTTCGAGCTTAAAAGGTTTGTAATTTCTTCTGACACTTGGAAAGAATACTTAACTCCGCTGATAAATACTGCAAGTTGAGATGTAGGCCTACGTCTGAAATACCTGTACTTCCGTCGAACGGGTAAGAAGTTTTTAATTCTTGAATCCGATCTTGTAAAGTAACAATTATTTTTGCCGAAATATTATTAATATTACTATATATTTGTAGTTTTAAGTGACAATATGCTTGAAAATATTTTACTTTTATCGGGCAAACTATATTTTATAACGGCTTCCAAATCCTCTTTCACCAATTCCCTGCCCAAAAATTGCTATTTGTCTGCAATTAACAGCGTGACAGAATAATCTTGTTTGCTTTATTTTAACATAATGATTGTCATCGCCATGAGCTAAAGATAGCTTTCTAAGCCTTTGATTCAGATTTAAGCGCATCCAACTTACATTTGTTCAATTCTTTATTGAATTTCACATATGTCTTGTTATATAATGTATTTTAACATTGTATTCTTTAAATACAGCAATTGTATCTCTGCAAATAAAACGTGTTAATCTGGAGCTGTGTTCTATGAAGAAGTTATCGTCCTTCCAATGGTCACTGAAATGTCTGTTTACTTTTGTTTTCTTTTTTAATTCATTCTGAATGTCAAAATATAAATTGATAAATTTATATTAAAATTATATTAATTGAATAAGCAGTACTTATTTAAACTTTTTAAACTTTAAAAAAGCCTTGATCTTGATGGCCCGTTCTCCCTATTAGGTTTAATGGACGCAAAGAGGGGGAGGGGGGGGATTCGAGGAAGTACACCTTGTCTAATACTATATTTCTCGTTATTTATTGTGTCGAGTGCAACTAGTACATGATTTCCCACTGATTTAATCGGTAGCGTAAAAATTATCTGACGAGCCGCGGAATGGAGCAAATAGCGCGCAACCTTTTTTGTGGGTGCAACCCCACTGAAGTAAGCTATTATTTTATTTAGAAGACCCCATGAAAATAAAATGAAAGTTTTCCTCCTACTTCTCTTACAATTTAAGTTTACGATAAATTTTTGGCGCCCTATAAATGTTTCTAGGGCTGTCAAATGTATATATACATCCAAAGACATTTCATTTCTGCAGGATTACAAAGGCTGCAGCTTACTTAGCAGGGGTTTTGCATATATTTTATGTAATTTATAATAAAAAATCTATGACCCCTTTATTAGTCAAGACCACAATTAATGGGGTCGCGATCCCAAGGTTGTGCACTTAGTGTTTTAGAGCAGTGGTTCTCAGACTTGTATCATGGCCTTACCAACGTACTCGTAATTCGGGGATGACGAGACTTTTTCCACCAGTGTGCCACTTAAAGGACTAGTTAAATTTTGAACTATTCTAGTGTTTACCTACGTTTTTAATGAATATTTAGAAAACAAAACTTGATGAATATTATTATAAGGTGTAATGGAATGCCTCAAATAAAATTGTATGGCTTGAATAACCAAGCTATTATAGTTGTTAATTACGTTTATAGCCGCATATAAATATAATATTCCTTAGATTGAAAAATGACGCCTGGACATGGAATCACGATTTTCTCTCGTCCTTCACAGACTCTGCCTTAAAAAATGAGTGAAGAACGACTAAGCACGGGTCGACTCCTGGCTAACTCGGTGGTAAGAGCACTTACGTACTTAGCCAAAGGTGCCGGGTTCGATTCCCGTGCCCAGGTGTATTTTTCAGTTTAAAGAATTTTAAATGAAATTGAGTGTCTTAGACGATATTAATTTCAATAACAAAGACAACTAAAATAACACCTTTGGTGGGGGGGAAAAGCCAATAAATTTATATATAATTATGTTAAATCCAAAACATACATGATAGTTTCCAAATTAGTTTGAAACATGTTATATCTTATCTTCGGTTCATAGCTTGTCTTCAACAACACACTCGATGCACTTAAGTATGGACCCGTTGGCACGCGTTCCATAGTTTTCATTAAAAAAATTAACAAATAAATACCTGTTATCTTGTTAAGTAGGCTGTGAGCGGTCGTATCGAATTTTAATCAATCTCTAGTGGTAAGCTAAGGAAAGCCTTGAACGAGGGAAAGAAAGGCCATGCCATCACGTCAAAATCTGCGTTGATTTGTTTATCACACTCACCGTTACAGTATCGAAAAAAGGCATACGTTAATAAAATTCAGTAGTACGACGTTTACCCCAGTTGCATTAACACTGCTCTCTAAGAGGAACTTGATCACCTTGTTGTGGAGAGGGGAGAGGGTGGGGGCAGCAAGTGTCCTCTGCTAGAAGGATGTGACAAAGAAAGCCGCCGAGAGAGGGTTTTCATCTCCAATCAAATCATTCCCATTTCATTGTTTCTTACCCCTTAGCCCCCATGAAAGGTAGCAAGTTTACCTTGCTTTGATTCCACTATTACGTAACGTAGCGTCTATTGTCTGCCAACTCTCAGTGTAAAAAAAAGTGTGTGGTGCAAAGACCTAAGTCTATCAGACCTATTTTTTTTAAAAGTAAAAGACTAGACAGAGAAAAAAGTCGCATAAATTTATCTATGAGGACCTCAAACATGTTTCATCATCAAATTTATTGTTAAAAAGTACACATTAAAACGTTAAGATCTTATATTATATAATTTCCAAACAGTCGTTTCGACGATGATCTTAAGAAACAGTACCGTACACCCCCACTACCCCCGCCCTCCCCCGACAATAGATATCGTATTTTGGAAACTGTAGACATATTCTCCAGAACAAAAGTACCGGACATCCTTGTTCCAAATTGTATAACCCTACCAATAGATACGTAGGCCATCCTAATGAATAAGTTACCATACAAATAGCCTACTCAAGTAATCTTACGACGAAATTCGGGGACGGAATTCCCCTTTCCACCAAAAGGATCCCGGCGCCGTGGGAGGGGATATTGATGCGTGAGTCACACACATCACGTGAGACGCGCGTGCCACTTACAGCGCCGCAGCTGATAAACAATGTTTGTATCGCTTCCTCCGCCGCTGACCGACCACCGCATGGGGGTCATTCTCTCCTCTTCACCGAGGGACAATCACATCCGGATACACTTTAGTTTGTGAATTTAAATGTATTTATAGTATGATTTTGGTAGGAAGAACATTAGAAGTTAGTTACTAAAGTTACTAAAACAATGTTAATATATTCATACATAGTCATGTCATATGCAGATGTTACTTTTGATAGATATTACCAATACCTATCAAATAACACCAATAATATAGTAAAATATTATCAATGTTGGCCGCAAATAAATAAATTTTTATTTTATAAACTGTTCTTCTAACCAAAATCAGGTTATAGTTTACACTTCCTAACCAACAGCTCATATTTATGTACAGTAGCCCCATGGCTTCTTTGGTGCTGACTGACAGCTCACAGCTGATTTCTGGCAGTCAACATTTAGGTATATACCTACATTTTGACTGCCAGAAGTGACAGCTGCTAAACACATGTTTTTGCAGATCATATGGTTCGGCGTAGGGATAAGTAATTTGGTCTGGTACCTTTTCAAAGCTGTCACTCAGCACCAAAGAAGCCACGGGGCTACTGTAACTTATCTAATAACCTATGAGAGCGGCAATCAAACCTCGATGAATCTTAGTATTTTGGTAATAGGGCGATTCTTCTAACCAAGGGTCAGACACCTTAGCCCAGTTGGTAGCGCGTCAACCCAATACGCTAAGGGTCACGGAATCGATTCCCGACAGGGACGAGAGGTTTATCACTGGTGACAATGGGGTTAACTCTTTTACAGTGATGAGGTAACGCTCGGTTTGTGTTTCTTCTTACGTTACTTCGAAAGTCGTGTACTGATGTAAAATCAGTCGGTTCAATAAAAAAACAATCTAAATGTTCTACAAAAAACAAGATCTGGAATCGTGACAGATTACCCCGACCTATTCTGAGCCTACCGGTTCCACTATACCTCAGAGACTGACGAGAGTTCCGTCAAATAATAGATACTAGTACATTTTGTGTTTGATAAGTTGAGTTTTTGTGGCATACAAATTTCAGTTTTTCCGTGATACATAAAGAAGGTGAGGTACAAGAGATTTGCAGTCCGCGAGGGCGCTTACCCACGTACGAGTTGATCGGGTATATAGAAATTTAATTTTTTAGCAACATAATGTATTATAAATTCCTTACAAACGCGTTCCTTGCATTCACATTAAATTATATGTAATTAAAAGTTCACTTAACCTGCTTAGGTGGCCACATGGTCTAAGGCGTCACTCTCGCAAAATACTAGGAGGCCAATTCCCGAACGGACTCGCCGAGGATATTTTACCTAAATGTTTTTTCCCCTCTCCCTCAACGCTAATATAGACAATTGATTAGACTAGAAAATATGTTCAAACATTGTTACTGCCTATATGTTATAACATTCCACAAACACAATTAAACTCATATTTATGTTTTGTCACATTTTAGCTTAATAGCTTAATCTACAAGATAAGGATGAGGAAAACAAAGTGTTAAATCACAATTCACCTCAAGTTCACCCGTCCAAGATTCGAAAATCGACCCTCCCGTCCACCAAATATACACAGTAGTATGCGAGTCTGACCTCCGGTGGGGATTGCTCGTGTTTCACATTATTTAATTACTGTGCATCATAGTACAAACTCCTTAGAAGTTTTCACTTTTACAAATCAAAACAAAATGAGTTATTAAGAGTGAAGATTGTGGGAACACGATAAAAAAACAGTGTTTTTGCAGTTTTTATAGCAAAACTTTTTTTGTCCAGAATAAGTAAATATTGCTTCAATACAAACATGGAATTCTGTTTTCTTCACATGATTACTTAAACAGTCGTTGAATATTATCTCTGATGAGCATATGAGCATTTGATGAAAAACTTTTTTTAAATGAAGATAAAAAATTGTCATTAAATTCCAGGACATCCTGGACAGGTATTCAAAAACTGTTGATATCACCTTGTGAAGAAAATTAAACTCGGTTTTTATTGAGGCCAACCGGGGTTCAATCCTCGGTCCCGGCAAAGATTTATCTGATTGTCAAACCCTTCCTTCACCTCTGACAAGGCGTGTATTAAGCACAACTTGTGAATGTGAGGAATGCCAGGCCTCCACCGTGGTTCGGATTCCACGTTAAGCTGTAGGTCCTCCATTTCATCTCACAATCACCCTACCATTACACATTAGCGTAAGTGCGTATAACCCGAACGGGCAGTAAGACGCGGTGCTAATAATAATAATGTATTGAGGGAATATTTTATTTTTAAAATAGTTTTCTATAAAATTGCTAAAACACTGACCTTTTTTTCGTGTCTTCTATATCCCCACCTTAAAGACAAACCCCTTTTTAAAAAATGCGGGTATTTGAAACAAATCTTTAGCGAGTGGATTATACTACGCTGTAGCATCACTCACAAGAGACAGCTCATAAAAGTTAAAAATAAAGTGTTTTTTAATTTAAAAAAAAGAGCTTCCTACTCCGTCACACTTGTTCTATTCTTAGCGGCGACCAAGTTAAGTGACGAGTGACATCTGACACTTCTAATGTTGTCTGTCGCGCTTTTTTAACATTCAGGGACCATTTAGTTTCCGGCGGGAACACTATATTTAGATGAGGGGAGTGTGTCGATTGGAGAACACGAGGCCACGAGTATTAACTCATCAAACAAAAAATGTGAACCGGTGGCCAAACGGTCTAAGTGGCAAGCTCATTTAGTCCGGTGCAATCTATTTAAAATAAAACAACGAAAGCTCTTATAGTATATACACATATCAAAATAATTGTTACAAATGTAATATAAAAATGAAAATAAACAAACCAAACAGACCAGCTATAACTATGATTATTTAATATTATTTATATAAATAAAGGAAGAGCTAGGTCACGTCATATTGTAAATTGTGTTTTATTCTGACGTGTCCAATTTATTTGTACAATCTGGTATGTTAATATCTACATAAGCAAATAAACTAGATAATTTATGCAAATAATTTAGTGTGTGGGTGTGTCTTTCCGCACCCTCCGGAAACATCTAGATAATCTAGAAACGGGCCACCCTTAAATAACGTAAGGATTATTATTTTTTAGTTACCCCCCTTACCCATGTCTTATTGTAAGATTTTCCGTCCCCATGCCCCTTACGTTTCTTTTTTTCTTTTTACGGTTTGGTATATTTGATTTGTTTTTAATCATTCGATTATTTTTAAATTACTTTAATTGCAGTAAAAATAGGTGTGACGACATGAGTATATGATTTTTTTTAGATTGGGTCTCACTATGAATATTGATAAAAACTTACCTAAGATGAATTCTAACACCTCTTCCCACTAGTAATAAAAACTTAAGAAAATATTGAACCCCCTCACACCTAAGAAACCCCATGTAATTTAAGGCGGCCCCTATATACCACGGGACAGAAGCAAAAGGAAACGGATTTTCAATTTTATTTTTATTTTTCCAATTTTTTTATTATAATGAAAAGAGAATGGTGGATTTAGTTCACTCTCACTCTATCCATACTTAAGTAATACCTGATAGAAAGATACTTAATTTTAATAATAATAATAATAATAATTTAATAAGGCGCTTAGGTAATTATACTGTATTAAGGAAGAACTAAGAAATTTTTCCAGGAATTTTTTCCCAATGCAATTTCGTTATAACGAGTAAATATTAATTATATTAAATGTACTGTATAATAAATACTTTAGGTAAACTATTCAACGCCTCCCGGCCATAAAGAGAATAGCTACAGACAACGAGACAGATTTATCTGATTTATCAAACCCTTCCTTCACCTCTGACAAGACGTGTATTAATCACAACTTGTTAATGTGAGGAATGCCAGGCCTTCACCGTGGTTTGGATCCCACGTTAAACTGTAGGTCCTCCATTTCATCTCACAATCACCCTACCATTACACATTAGCGTAAGTGCGTATAACCCGAAGGTAGTAGGACGCGGTGTTAATAATAATAATACAGACGACGGTAATGCCGAAACCTCCTTTGTTTTGACAGCTGTTGTACATCGCGCTGCCCTTGGCATGACGAGGCAAGTAACCCATCCATACTTGATTTAGAACACTGCCAACACAAGGCTGAGGACGGTGAATTAAACATTAGATCGGAGAGATACACACCGGCATTTATCAATGAAAGTCGCCGAATATACTCCCGGCCATCTCGTCAATAGTTTCGTTTCAATCAGGGTTCTTACAGACACATGATATATAAATTTAAGGACTTTTTTTTAAGGTGCGGTCGAAGGAACGAAAGTTTTTTTTACAGTTTTTATAGGGTTGAAATTTTTTGGCCAAAATAAATCAAACATTTCTCCAGTATCATCATAGAGTTTAGTTTTCTGCACATGCTAATATCAACAGATCTTGAATATCGGTCAAGGGTGTCCTGGGAATTTGAAAAAACTTTTTAAACAAAGAGAAAAAGTTATGAGAAAATTCCAGGACACTCTTGTAAGATATTAAAGATCTGTTGATATTAGCATGTGCATAAAACTAAACTCTATGATAATACTGGAGAAATATTTGATTTATTTTGGCCAAAAAAAATCTAATGCTATAAAAACTGTAAAATACTTTCGCTCCCTCCGGCCGCACCTTAAGGACTAGAACTATTATTTCTCATACCGCCAAAATCTAAACAAGCCTATAGAAAAAAATATATATAAGCCATACCAAATCTTAAATAGATATGGAAAACAACCTTTCTCTAAATTGAATGAACAAATGAAACTATAAATATAGTAATCTAACTTTGTTGTCACTTCGTTCTACTTGGTTTATTGTTTAGTGCAGTCATTCTATTTTCAGTATATATTGTACAGTAACCCCATTACTTCTTTGGTGCTGACTGACAGCTCACAGCTAACAGCTTTGAAAAGTTACCAGACCAAATTATGTATTCCTACGCCGAACCATATGATCTGCAAAAATATGTGTTTAGCATCTGTCACTTCTGACGGTCAAAATTTAGATATATACCTAAATGTTGACTTTCAGAAGTCAGTTGTGAGCAGTCAGTCAGCACCAAGGAAGCCATGGGGCTACTATAGTATGGCTAAAACAGGAATTTAGGCGCTGAGGTGGATGGGAGAAGAACTAATAGCCTTCAATGGGCATTTTAATACAAAACTGTAATTATAAGTGCTTAAAGTGTTAATAGGTAGTCAAAAATCTTAAAAGAGAATGATTACAAATGACGGTTTTATAGCAACTTATAAAAAAAATTACTAATGCACACGAATTAGAATTTTTAAATATAAGAAATTAAATAAAACAATATCGTGTTTCATCGACAGTAGCGCTAATGCGTTTGTAAGAGAAGTTCACTGTATCCCCTTGCCCCTATAGAGATCACAACCCATGGGCGCGACTATCTCTAAGCTAGATATTTCACGCACAGTGCATCTTAAATCACGATCTTTACAGCAATTTCAAAGATAAATATTGAAACGTGTAAATTCTAGGGCTTTTCAAGGCCCTAAGCAATTAAATGACTTTTTTTTAGGCCTTAAACAGAAACACATTAAATTCCAGGTCTTTAGAGGACCGTAAGAACCCTGGTCAATGAATCCCGCATCAGGGAAAGCTTCTCGCTATGATGGTTCTGCCCTATCTAGATAGATAGCTGGTTTCAATCCGTCTCAAGGACAGTTTATATCTAGCGTAGCTTCCAAAAGGTAATGAGTACATCTAAAGTGTTAAACTTTTGACGTCACTTGGAAAGATTTCTTGTCAAAATATCAACACAATAAACTAGACCCTAGTTTTAGACAATAATTTATTATAAAACACTCGAGTCGTCTTGATATTAGATGGTTTCACTAATATATTTTGTAATTATTCCAAAGAAGCATCCAGATATAACAAATCTATCAATCTGTAGACCGAAGAGTGGAAAGAAGGAGGTATAATAATAGTAATAATAACGCTCCTCCCAAGCCACGTAGAGTTATTACGCTTATGTAAGCCAGAGCCACAAACAAGGCTAAAGAATGAAAGTAGCAATTTGTGTGTGTTGGGTTGGGGGGGGGGTGAAGGGAGGGGAAGGGAAGTACCACAATACTTGACGACTCACAATGCCTGGAGCCCCATGATTGATGGGGAAGGCCGTCGTCGGTACAGGGTGAGGGGAGGTGATCGGAGTAAAAGAGGAAGGGAAGGATTGTTTCTCCGGGATTTCCTGCTGCATTTTTATTCAATAATGTGACGATTACGGTTGGATGAGTGTTCTGGCAAGAACTCGCTGTAATAATGTTGCTTCCGATTATATGTGAAGGAATTATTTTTAGCACCGCGTCTTATTATCTGTTCGGGTTACACGCGTATTTACTAATTACATTGATGGCTTTAGGGAATAGGAAGGTCATATCTAGAGGAAGTGTACATGCATTTGCGTGAAGGAAGAGTGGAAAACAATTTTGGAAAACCTCCCTCAGTACACCCAACCAAGATTCACGAGCTTCAATCTCCTCGTCATCGGCAGTCTAGTTCTACAGCTAGAATATCGCGTTAGACTACCACGCGGCCACCGAATCGAGTAAAAACAAACAAATAAAAAGTATTAAAGCACTTCCTTTGAGGTTGATAAAACAGGGGTTGCTTGTGAGTTGTTGAGAGAACTAACTTCGATCGACGTGACTGTACTAGTTAATTATTCCCATCTACCTGGTTCTGCAGTCTCGCAATAGACCGGAATGATGATGAGGGGGAGGTCGAGGTTTTCTTTAAATAGTTTTACACTCTCACTTCTCGAGAATGCGGGTACATTTTCTCTAAATTCAACCTTTCTAGCCCCAAGCACGTTAGAATAATTAGCGGGTATCGACTAGTGAGACCCGGTGAGAGTAAAATCTGCGCCCTCCATTTAACCAACCACACATACACAATGATGTGTAGAGCAAATGTGTGTACGCCAACTTTAAAGGGCAAGACTGATACTACCTAAATGTGAAGGAACCATTTTATAGTACAGTCGCGTCAAACCCAGCAACAACCCGACACTTTTGGTACGAGTTTTAAAATAAACCTAAATTCCGTTTGCGGTTTTACTCTGCAAGTTATGAAACAATGTTGCAATACTATATCGGGATTTTGATAGAAAGAAACTTTTAGAAAATACACTTCTTTTTTCGTGGTTAACATAGTGTCATCACCATCAATGTTATTTTATAGGTGTTGTCAGTATTTATCAAACGTGACATCTGCAGATCACATGACTTGACGTATAAATACGTGAAGGTAGATAGATCTAGTTAGTACCTTTCCCTGCTATCAGTTAAAAGGTTTTTTCTGTGAACAATGGACTCTTGATAAAAGTGTATTAAAGAGTGCTAATGTGTAGTTCATTCGCCACTGGAGTGCTAGTGACTGACAGCTAACAGAAGATTTTTATTGCAAACATTGGTTGAAAAGCAGTAAGGTCAACGTATGTGGACATAATTGTTATTTTCTTAGTAATATTATATTATCAATCTGAAGTGTTGGTAAACGCTTCCAACAATACTTCACTAAGAATTACTGTATAAATGCCCATTTCGTAACTTTTTGAAAGAACAAAATATACTTTTCTTTTTAGTGGTGGTAGCAAAAAGATCTATTAATATAGTTAATGAAATAATAGTTTAGAAAATATGATATTCACCCTCTTATTTTCTTATATTATTATTATATTTTTATAGCTTAGAAAAATAGACATTCAAAATATTAGTTTTAAAATAAAAAGATTTTTATTTTGTTAACAGATGCGTATAAACACAACCGAACAAAGTTTGTACGAGGTCATCAACCACCCCCGTTTCGGTTGGTTCGCCATCTTGATTTATGAAGTGAACTGAGACTTTTTAGAAGCTATAGTATGCGAAATATTTTTTGAGTGAATCAGGGAACTCGCTTCCACCCACACACACACACACACACACACACACACACACACACACACACAAATAGTCCAATAGGCTAGTTTTTTCTAAATTTCGTGTTTCAATTATGTGAAAACGGTTACAAGAGAAAAAAAATTGAAAACAAATTATTTGTTGTGAAAGTTTTGACTGACATGAGTCATACTCACAAACAGGGCCAGGATTTTGATGACGTGTCATCTTTTTATTGGTTTATCATATGCGATGCTTACTATTAAGTACATAATCCCCTGGTTGTTTAAATATAAAATGTTATAGGTTTTTTTGGTCCTGTTTTATCAATTGGGAATTTTAGGTCATATTGGTTTGTGTCCATTTAGGGTCATGCATTTTTAGGAATTTCGGTCATTTTTAAGCTTTTTTGAGCCTTTTTAAGGCATAGATGTTGAGTACGTTTATTTTTAAATACTATCGATATTTTAGAAATCCATAAATGTTTCCAACCCACAGTTGTCGGAGTAAGAAGATAAAGCAGACAGTTGACTTAGTATCCTCTTAGACAATGCAACTAAGTTGGAGCTTGAGAGGGTTGCGATGGGAGGGGGTAGCTATTAGGCTCCTTCTGAAGCACATATTTGAAAAAACCAATTAATATATTTAGTAGAATGCAAGAGTTTTGTCGTTAAATGTATAGCACGTGTTTGATTTAGTCATGCACATTTTCTTAGGAATCTTTGATCCTATTTTTAGATAAAAAATTTTTTAGGAAAATTTGAAGTTATTTTCTAAAAAATTTAGATGATATTAGATGTAGCGTTTTGATGGTATTCAGAACATCGAAAACTGGGACCTTCTCATGAGGTGACACAGGACTACGGTCTGATTTTCAAAGGAAATCCGTTTTTGAAAACTGGAAACTTAAGTTACCACAATGGCGTAACTAAAAATAAAATACAAATTTATTAACATTCTTTGTCTGTTAAATTAATATTGTATAGATAAATTATATGGTAATACATAATGAAGTTGTTAATGGATTTATAATTGATAAATCAAATAAGGCATATTTTTTTTAGAATTGGCCCTAAATGTTAGTTACTTTCAATCAATGTTGGTAGATAAAAGTGGGCTTCCTATAAAATAATCAGGATTTAGGTTCTAACGAGGCATGGAATGTAGAAATGACAGAGAATTAGGCTAAGCACGCTATCCTTGACACCAATACAAGCTCTTGTCCCTCCTAGCCGGCGGGACGTGATTCGCGGCGAGTAGACTACGTTATCGCATTCACTACCTCGCGGTGCATTTCTAGTTCCGGCAACAAGCGAGCCTTTAATGAATACAACCAACCTATGTAGAAATATTAAATTCAAGCACCAAGTTTATTCACGTCTTGCTTTTGTTAAATGTTTTTCTTTAAGAACAAAAAAAATCAACAGCAACCGTAAAAATGTAGCCACCCACCCGCTTCAGTGGTCGCATGGCCTAAGGAGTCACTCTCGCAAGAGAGTGGACTGCCGATGACAGGGAGATCGAATCCCGGCCGGGTGGTTTTCCTAAATGGTTTTCCACACCACCTTCCGAGCAAATGCGGACACACTTAATCTAACTTTAACCTTCCTCATACATGACACATTAGAGTAATTAGTGCATGTTATAAGTCTAGCCTGTACGGGCAGTAGCTAGTAAGACGCAGCGTTAAAAAAATATATATATTAATGTCATCAAAAATGCCATTCTTTGTACAATCGAAAACACAAACGGAAAATTGTGTAATACTAGTGGTTTCAGCATATAGTCGCATTCTTTGACAATCTTGCAAACCAGACAGAGGATCAGCAATATTGTATTCAATTAACAAGTCCCTAAGAGGGCAGGGCACAAATACCGACCGGTTGAAAAGAAGTAAAGGGCAAGATCCAAAATAAATTAATTTTTTTAAATATAAAATTCACCGTCCTAACGTTTTGCGACCTTGGTACTGTTGAGCCGAAGATTCTTGAAAGCTGGTTTCTGAAGGAGTTCCTTGCAATTTGTCTTGCCCACGACCAAGAATGCAGCCAGCCGGTTTCCGCTGCACCTCGCAGCTAAGCCGTTACGTGTCTTGCCTGCATTCGTCACTGCAGATGGTGGGTAGTGTGTGGATGTCAAACGATGGTAGGTAGTGTGAGATTACCATGCGATGGTAGGTGGAGTAGAATTGTCATACGATGATGGATAATGTGTGGATGTCGTTCGATGGTAGGTAGGGTGTGACCGCTATACGATGGTAGGTACAATCCAATTTCCATAAGAACTATATCTCATTTTTAAGTATGCATACATAGTTATGTAATATTATTTTTTATAGATTTAATCAATCCTATATATTATTTCTGTTGTCAACATCCCTTTTTCTCAACTAATACAAAGCCTACAGCGATTAATAAGATATCAGCGGATAGGATTTTTTTTATCGACTACTGACATAGCATACTCAGTTTACATTAAAACACATTGTTTATTTAAAATTTAAATTAAAAGAAAAATCTAAAAGTATGTTTGTATCAATTACCGAAAATAAACTCTCTTTGCTAGTTTGTGTATACACTTTGATGAGTATTTAATTTAAACAACCCAACAGAAGACTAAATCTTTGGGGAGGGGTGGAGGGAGACTGAATTTGCGAAAGTTTCGCAAGGGTTTACTGGTACCTATAAATAGCACTATTAATATAGTAAGCTATTTTAAGTGTTGGTGACCAAATTTTTTATAAGTTTCTTACTGTGAGAATTGGACTGTAGAGTGGGAAATTCCACCACAGTACAGTTAATAAGGATTCGAACCCCAGCCTCCTCGTATGCAGGCTAGACTAGCTTGACGTTTAGCCTAGGTCAAGACTAACAAAGTGCATGTTATTCATAGCCCTCCGTCGTATCACGGCAATGAGAGGTGGCCAGGCTGGAGCGCGCACGCTCGAGCCGGTACAGTCTAGTTTACAGGCGCTAGGCAATATTATTGTGTGTTGGTTCATTGAGTGCTGGGAAAACTTCTCATTTTGACATTTTTATTATTATTGATAGGTTTGGTACACTTGCTACTCACGGCCTAGTTTAATTGGTAAGATCATATTCATACCTATATATATA
>CABFOV010002184.1:58868-76181 GCA_902141375.1 Timema poppense
ATAACGTGTACAATGGAAGTATACAGAAGAAAAGAAAAACACTGCTGTAGGCGGCGGGGAGGGGGGGAAATGTGTTGAAGGTGAAACCAGGGAGAAAATGACCAATAGTAGAGAGCTATTACAAAAGAAAAATCTAATTTTTTAAAAAAAAAATTGTGTTTTATTATGACGAAAAAAATATATACAAACAGCCTTAAAAGGAGTTTTCACAACGACCGTATCGAACCAACGTCCAAATAAAAATTTAAAAATATTTAAAACTGTAAATATTTAACAAGATAATATGAAAAATTTAAAACAAAACTAAATATCAAATCAAAGTCAAAAAACAAAAACTAATCTAAAGTCTATTCTAGTACTGAAAAAAGATACAACTTAACTTAAAATAACTCGATACAAATAGGAATAAAACTGGTTCAAAAAATTCTAAAAATACACCCCGGAAACACTACTCTCAGAAAACAGTCAGGTATGACAAGATAGAGGGATGGTGAGTGGAAAACTGGGATTGAAAATGTTTCTGGGAAATCTTACTAGCATAGTGTTAGGAATATATATAGTTTTCCTGATGTCATACATTCAAATGCGCCCTACCGGTTTTTCAGAGGCTCTGCCGACACAAAATGTTTCGCTGGTCATTTCTGACGCACTCCAAAATCTTTCACCTTGCACGAATGCGTGTGTTGCACCGATTATAGCCATAAATTTAAACGAATTTTTAAATTAATCATAGAAAAGGGGAGTAACCCTTATCTGCATTATCGAAGAACTTGCGGCACAAACAGACAGCATCAATCATCTTAACAAGCTTACCAATTGTATTGGTAAAATCATAATACTAAACACTAATTTTTAGAGTAAATTAGTAAGCCCGCTTTAGAGCACCAAAATTGAATAAAAGACACTAAAACTTGGCACTTTTGAAATATATTGTCTTATTTGATTTATTAATAATAAAGTTCACCTAAAAAGTTATCAAAGCTTCCAATACTTCCTTGTGGATTACTATGTAATTTCTCCCTACAATATCGATGAATTTCCAGATTTCAAATAACGGGCTTCCTATGAAAATAAGAGACCACATATTACTCGAGTACTGGTTCTACAGTAACATTAGTAAGGTAATATTACCCTCCTAATCCATAAAACTATTATAGTAATTACTAATTAGTACATAGGCGTATAACCTAAACAAGTAGTAAGACGCAGTGCTTAAAAAAAAAACTTCTGAAGGCATCCAATTTTCAAAAATTTAATGGAAGAAGCCCACTATAAATAGCTTCTAGACGCACCTAATTAGAAAAAAAACCAGGAAGGACTATTACAAGCAGCTCTAGGCTCTAGTTTCTTGAGCCATCCAATTTCCAAAAATATTCTGGGGATAGACCACGTCAAATAACTTCTATAATAGGCAATAGGCATCTAATTTTCTAAATATTTCCAGACGAAAGCCACTCAAGAATTTCTATGGACATTAAAATTTAAAAAAAATATATCTAGAGGAGCACCACTCCAAATAGCTTCTTTCTAGAGGAAAAGTCGGAAGAAGAGGTATAAAAATTTCAAAACGTGTATGGGGGTGGACCATTCCAAATATCTTATGGAGAAGTTTTTTTTTTTTATTTCACCCGAGGTCACCTTCAATTATCTTCTTGAGGAATCCAATTTTCAAACATTCACCGAGATAGGGTCATCAGGCCCTCCTTTGGCTTAAGATCAAAGCCCTTCGAAAAGTCCTTTTATTTGCTAACTGCCGCCTCTAGACAAAAAGATCCGCTGTCACTGAAGTTTTGGCAGTACAAAGAGATGTGGGACCGCGCTTTTCTCCCGGTTCTGACACTTCTCATGTATTCATTCGCCAAACCATTATGATCTGCAAGACCGTATGTTGATTTTTTTTTTGTCACTTTTGGCAGTCAAAACTCTTCACAACAATTTGTTTTTAATTTTGTTTTTCTCTTGGCCATTTTAATACATCTTCTGCTAACTGTCTGTTATCACCACTCCAATGGCGAGTGGATTATGTAATATATGTACCCCGAGAAAAACGTGCGTGTCCTGACGTACTTAACGATATCCATCTACACATGTGGCCACCCGGTCCAACCAGATAGATACAAGTCGCAACGAACACGTACCGGGAAAGAGAGAGAGAGTGTGTGTGTGTGTGTGTTCTCTCATTACCATATTATTAACACTAGAAGTACCGGGAAAGAGAGAGAGAGAGTGTGTGTGTGTGTGTGTGTTCTCTCATTACCATATTATTAACACTAGAAAGCGCGCACACCCCGATAAGGAAAATCCTCCATACAATACAAGACATTTCCGTGCCGCCCTTACCAGACGTGGGGAGCCCAGTTATATGCCTCAACCCCCCGCTCTTTCCCATTCTGCCAAAAAAGATTAAAAAACTTAATTTTTATTTAGTGTTATTACAAGAGCTTGCGCCTATTTTCCAATTTTCAGACGTATAAGGTATCAGGGAAATTACCTGAAAGGTAAACAAATTGCAACAATAATTAATGCTAGAAACCATGTTAAATCAATAAGGGTTGATTTCTCCACAACTCTTGGTTCGATTTTCCTCCCCAAAGAACATTATCTGTATAAAGATACCAAGAACAACTGTGCCGAGTTTGAATTAAATTGGCTAATGCGTTCAAAAGTTACCGTGGGACATACCCGCCACAGATACAGACAAATGCAAATCGGTGGAGTTAAAACGGAGAACTCACTTCACTCGTTCAATAAACAAAGCCGCATGATTATGTTTTTATTTGTGTTTACACTCTGACAATACTCGCTAGATCTCCTACACAGGGAGACTCCCACCTCAACTTGTTTCCCTCTTGTCACCTAAGCAAGCGCGGGGCCCTGTATGCTGTCTGTGCAGCCACACAGTTTTCACACCCCTACGGACGGCACTGGACACTATGACTTTTCAGATGGAAGCGACCCGATGCAACGGTAGCGGTAGGCGCTGTTCAAGTTGCCACACATTTCACAACAGTTCGTTACATGGGTGCAGCCAATATTGCGGCACAGAAGATAGATATGAACGCGTGTATGGTATGATTCCGGTATGAAGAACACTATCAGACAGCTCCAAAGGTTACTAAAACAGTTTTAATGTATTCATATGTTAAATTCAACTATATACAACCGTCACGTTTGATGGATCCTAAACTCTTTTTCCAACCAAAATCATGGTATAGACTAGTATCGCTTCAAAATCAATTTTTGTTTTCAAGATATGCACCACGTTATATTATCACCTTGAAAGAGTTTTCAAATAACTATTCGACCCTTTTCAGTTGAAAGAGCGGTGTCTTTGATCGTCGATCAAGTAATCTCATCCTTGATCACCAATGACCAGATTTAGCTTATTTTTGCCAAAATGGCACTTATTATTTATTAGGGCAGAGCCAGAAATGATACGAAAGGTATTCACAGGTTAAAATCCCCTGCCAATCTGTCGTAGAGTGTTGTCAGCACCAATAAACTAAATAAATAACTTCAAAATCGGGGCTGTAAGAATATTCAAAACGTCGAAAAATCCTCGTCAGCCTTCATATAACCAATAAATAAGAAAAGGGCACATTCGAGTGTTTAGATATAGGTAAATTAAAAGTTTGAATCAGCAAATAAACATGGAGGTAAAGTTGAAAGGATAGTCAAAATGGCGTGTCGAGGAAGAATAAAAAAATCAAATCTATAGCCAAAATAGTAGGTCAAAGGCAAACGAATCACCAAATCCTGAGTCAAAATGGTGTGTTGAAGGAGAATCAGCAACCAGATTCATAGTCAAAATGGTGTGTTGAAGGAGAATCAGCTTGCAAATCCCAAGTGACCCAGGTTGGTGCCTGTGTGTTCCAAGTTTGGCCACCATTCATTTACAGTTCAAATGTTAGGCTATGTATCTATTTCTTCTTGATTATTTGATGAGATTAGGCAAGGAGCCCTTAAATCTGAAGTAAAACTCTCCTATGGGCTATCTACTAGTATAAATGTGTATCTTTTCACACCCTCCATAAGCCCCTCAATGTCCTCAAAAGTTGCAACTTTGCAAACTTATTATAGTATCGACCATGGTACAGAACCTATCGTAGCCAAATTTTCGATTTTTTTTTAAATGTATTTATTAATTAAAAATAGAATTAATTTAGTTCACTCTCCCTTTCTCCCATCTTAATCAATAATTGACAGAAAATTAACTTATAATTTAACAAAACAAATATAATCAACCTGTCGTAGACAGGCCAAAAGGTTAGTAATTAAAATGTAATTTATGTATTACAAGTGTAACGGTAGAGTTTGTGCTTTTTTACTATTTTACTTTTATTTTTTAAAATATAAAACATGATGAATTTGACGACGTGCTGTTTCGATTTTTTATTCGCAAGCCCAATTGGGCGACAGAAGCTTTAACTATTTTAACAAAAATATAAAATAAAAAGACGTATTTTAAAAGAATTTCTGCATCATCAACTTGGAGACAAGATGAGAAACTTTTTTATTTTACTCAGCAGTTAAGGATGAAATTTAATCCCGGGTTCTTCCTTGAGTCAGACTCACTATATACCCTGCCAGTAGAGCGTTTTTAAAACACGATTTATGAATAGAAGTGTCTACGCAAGGTGCAAGGCGCCTTAAATAAAATATAAGATATTAATAAAAACCTGTAGTAAAAATATGTGAAAATAAACACACTACAAAAAGCTAAACGAGCCGTGTACAGGTCATTTCTATCAACGAAAGAGAAAGAATAATTGTGATCAGGATAAGCTAATGACGGTGTTAACACCACCCAGCCACTTCGCCCCCTCTCCCTCTTCTCTAACCTCCCCGAACACACACACACACACACGCAGTCAAGTACTAACTCTTCGCGCGGCGATGCACATAAAACTGTCCGCGGGCAAACATTACCAGCAACCACAATGCCGCTCAAATTAAGTCGCACATGACACGGCTTACTACCGACTACATCCACAAACACTGAGGGTGAAATGTATACGCATACACAAGCCAGTATTTTGATGTGTTTTTAAACATATTTTGCTTCCATTTACACTCTACTAATCCGGTCACAAAAGGGCATCACAATGGGATGTAGACAAAACAACTTCCAGTATTTTATATAGTGTTTTATATTTACCACCATAAACCAATTCATTTGTGTACGTACATCTGACCAAAAAAAAGCCTCAATATATTTTCGGAACAGTAACATAAATGACCTTGATTTGTGGCAAATAAAATTATTTAATTTAGCTAAACGAAAAGTTGGATTTCAGTATTATTATTATTATTATTATTAGCATCGCGTCTTACTACCCGTTCGGGTTATACGCACTTACGCTAACGTGTAATGGTAGGGTGATTGTGAGATGAAATGGAGGACCTACAGTTTAACGTGGAATCCGAACCACGGTGGAGGCCTGGCATTCCCCACATTCACAAGATGTCTTGTCAGAGGTGAAGGAAGGGTTTGGTAATCAGATAAACCTGTGCCTAGACCGAGGATTGAACCCCGGACCCCCAGCACAAAAATCTGACACCTTACCCCTAGACCACCAAGTCACCGATTTCGGTATTTAAAGAAGGTAAATATAAGGTATTTTTGGCTAAAATTGATTATTTTTTTCAAATCTACTCAAATTTTGTGTGATATGGATAGAAAAATTGGAGCTAAATTTCAAATTTTCAATATTCACTATAGCCAGTTCAAACGCATAATTTACTTCTTCTTTACCAATAGTCTTTGGTAAAGGGCGACAGGAAACTTTGATTTGATGTAGGAATATTGAGAAAATTATATTAGTCCAGTTGGTACTATTTTTTTCTGACAGTTTCAGGCAAAGAACAATGTCGTCTGGTACTATGTAAAAATATTTATAGATTGGATATCGTTAATTCTCATTAAAATTGACATACTTTATCATTATTCGCATATAAAAGTGCAAGCCATCATTTTATCAATTTAGTTTTTTCCTACGTACATATATAACGCATCCAAAAATAGCTTTTAAAGTGTTTTGGTATTAATTTTAGGGCGCTAAGTATAAGTTCGTAAAATCACGTGTCACGAAATTTCGTTTCTACCAATAGGCTTTTAAGGAAATTGATAAGAAAATTTATTTTTTCATTATGACTAATTAAATAATATAAAAATATTATTTTAAAAAGTAGATTTACTATATATCTTGGGGGGAAAAATCCCGATATTTCCCCTAACAAAACTGATATATCTTCATCAAAATGTTTGGAGAATTTCAAATGTATTTATAGCTTATGGAAAACTTGCCATCGACCGATATCAGAAAAATACAACTATAACACCAAGGTGCAACTATATCAAAACTATTTCTGATAAACGTATTTTCTCTACGGTGGTTGTATAGTGTGTTACCAAGATCGTTATATCGATACCCCACTGTAATGCTGGATTCACACATAAAGCTATGCCATGCGACATTTTTTCTCGTGTTTTTCACACAGTGAGCTGTACTACGCTCGAATCCGGACAACTGGGCGCTGCCATCTGGGCGCCAAAAGTTACCCCACCTTTTTCTTTTTTTTAAATCACTTTTTTGCAATGCATTTTTTCTTTTTAATTAAAAAGTGATGAGTAAAAACAAAATAATCACTCGTTTTTAATTATATATTTCTCAATTAAAATTAAAAAAATTATGGATAAGCACTAGCAAAAAAAGTTATAGGTTAACACTAGCTTAATGCAAAGTAATGGGTAAAAAATAGAATTATGCGCAGCATTATATTTTATGCATATGTTCTTTGTCTTGTATTGATGCATTGCAATATTATGTGCCACACCTCGTAAAACGAAATAATGTGTCTTATTATTATAGTCCCTAACTAGTCTTAAAATTCTAGCATCGACTTCGTTAGGTTAGGTTAGGTTAGAAATAATAATGGGGGATAATAATAACATATGAAAAAATACTGCATTTTTTATTCTAAAAAATTGCATAAGTTAATAAAAAAAATTAAAAATCGGTTTATTTTAGCGCCCAGTTGTCCTAGACCGTACTACGCTATACTTGGGAAGGTTTAGTAAAGTATTTGAAGTCTTCAAGACAACATGGCCTTTGGTGGGTCTGTCCGTTGTGCGCATGCGCAGCATAAAACTTAGCGCGAGTGAGATGTAAAAATCGCCCGGTCCACGATTTCGCTCGCATAGCGTACGTAGCGTAGCGTCTTACTATGTATAAAATACGCGACACGTTTCCCTGGAATATTATGTTTTAGCTTATAAAAACGTTAAATGTGTATATATATATATATATATATATATACACACAAACAAATTTAACGCCATATACACACACACACATCCATTTGCTCACGAATCCAATAAAGATAACATTTTACGGTGAAAAGTATGTCTTGGTACGGCGATTATTTGAGCCAAAGTAATGTCTAGATATTAACTTCTACACAGGTTATTGCACTATTAATTTAGTTCGTATGCAGTTTTATGTTCCGGTGTGCAAAGTTCCCATTGCACATTTACAAAACCTCCAGCGTGCGACAGTAACGTCCAAAACGATAGATGTCAGCTAGGTAATAATAATAAAAATAAAAAAGCGGCCAAGTGAAACGAAACCGGACTCCCCCCTAACCCTTTCCACGGCAGTGATACCTCGCCACGTCAGGGTAACGAACCCGGTACAGTACCAAGGTGACGGACGGGACGAGCACTGATGCAACTCCCCCCCCCCTTTCCTTCTCCTATACTTTTCCCGCCCACCACTACCCACCCGTTATCTCTTCTCCACAACTCCACTGCACTAATTGGCCTAGTCTTGGATTAAAACACAGGCGGTGTTATACATAGAAATACCAGGAGCATATAAGAGAATAGGAGGTGTATCAAGGAGAACCCAGCGCTGCCGTTTCCACCGCGCCTTGTCCATTAGCTTGTTGAGAACATTGAACCCGATACCTCACAAGCACCGGAAGCTCCGAGGTTAGAAATAACGAGTTCCTCCCCTTACTTCGTTCTGCCATAATACTGTGCGAAGGGAGGGATGGGGGGTGATTATTAATGCGAAAAGGCGATACAGACTGCACGTCATAATTTTTTTTTAATGTGGGAAAACTCTAAAGTAGTATTTAAGGGTGCTACATGATAGAACAATGAGACGCGTTGCAGACGTTTAGAAATCACGCATTATTTTTAAGAAGGTGTTTGATATGTTTTAATGTCGTTTCCAGAAAAAATTTAGGCGAAAATTTAACAGAAGGTTTTTCTGAAAAGTTTAAATTTTAAGGTTAATTTTTTTTTTAAATTTAACGACTCCTTACAATTTACACGAAAATGTGTATTTCCGCGATCAAAGCAAAAGGCTAGATACCCAGATCTAGCTTTTCTCTATAAAATAAAATCATGTTTTGAGAGGGTCTAAATAAAAACGAAATTAAAATAAGAAGCCTCTTTTATTGAATTTTATCCAAGCTACAGTAGCCCCATGACTTCTTTGGTGCTGACTGACAGCTCACAGCTGACTTCTGACAGTCAACATTTAGGTATATACCTAAATTTTGACTGTCAGAAGTGACAGCTGCTAAACACATGTTTTTGAAGATAATATGGTTCGGCGTAGGGATACATGTTGGTCTGGTAACTTTTCAAAACCGTCAACTGTCAGCTGTGAACTGTCAGTCAGCACCAACGGGGCTACTGTATCACCCTTTAAATAACATGATGCGATTTTTTTCTACGAATCGATTTCGATACTATGAAGATTCAGAATCCCTTAACGCACCGTCGTGCGGGTAAAATGTATACGCCTACCTAAGCCACACAGCTTGCGAGATGTTTGGCGGGTCCACTAAAAGCACGCGCTGAGAATAGAAACTAGGACGCTAAACTTTTAAATTATATATAATATTATATGTACTAACTCAATTATAAAACACCTGTAAAGTTAGACGCTATCCATAACCACGCAACAAACAATATTAAAATAATAACAGCAATGGACGTTTAAGATACGCCCAATTCTCTGCGGGCAAACGACTGACTTCACCGACCAATTTGTGGCACGCTTCACCAAACCATTTCCAAGAATAGACTCGGGGTAGCAGACCGGATATTCTTGTATACCTACAGGAATACGGTGTAATTATGAATACTGATGGCCGAATAAAATATTCAAGGAAAATAAAATAAAAAGAATGAATGTACAAAGAGTTTTGAAATAGAATGATAGGAAAAAAAAATTGAGCGCAAGAAAATACGGGATAATCACATAAAATAGTTCACAAAATATAACTTACTGTACGTCAACAAAGAACGTCAAAATACAACGAAAGAGCTAGAAAAGGATGTAGTTTACGGTGACCTCAAGACTTTTGAGAACAAAGTGAAGGTTGGACTAGACGTTTCCATGCCGATCATGAAAACTGAGATAAAAAGATTAAACACAACAACTTTTGTGGCGTCCCGGTTCGACGTCCGGAGGGATGGAAGGAGTATTATTGCACATCAACATGACCCAGACTGTGAACACTGTAAAGAACATACACAAAGAGATAGGAAGTGGACAGCAAAAAAAAACTATACCTTTTTCCTGTAATTTATTTTTAAATCCCAACTTTTTTTTAGAAAAAAAAACTTGACGAAATAAAGAGGACTAAAATAAAAGAGACGTAATTTTGGCTAGATATCAAGTTTAGCTGTAGTTAAAATCAGGACTGTGGAGCAGGAATCGTGGAGTCGTGAGCAATTTTGGGTGGAGTTGGAATTGGAGTCTGTAGAAATGTGCCTACTTCAGCCTCAAAATGAAAGATTGTAATATTAAAACAATATTTTATACATTTTTCTTTATTTAGGACCAAAATTTGTAATATGGATTGACAAATTTATTCAAATATAAATTCACAATGCCAAAGAAGCTTCCAATGAAGTGATCTGTATTGGAGCGTTTTACTGCTATCAATTTGTTATTACTAATTAGCATACATTTGCTATTTATGAAGGAGTCGGACAGTAGAAAAATAAACTCCGAGTTGAAGGCTTGCCTTACCCACTCCAGAACCCTGGTTAAAACCATGAGATTATATTTTATAAAGGATTTATTTTAATTGGCGTAGATTTATTGTTACAACATACCAGTTCAATACTAGAATTTGTGTTACATATTGTGCTTTTTTAAATTGGTTCTAGTGTCGTTAGTTAAAAATTTTAAGACGGTGTACCGATTAAAATTAATACAGGTGTCCAGCAAATCTATATTTTTAATTTCCCTACTTTTCCGGGTTTTTCAGAGCCAATTTCCCAACTTTTCCAGTCACTATTTATATATTTTAACCCGTATTTTATTACGATCAAAATTAATGTAATATTATTTATTTTAGACACACACACATTCTGATGTTGTATCATTCTGTAAAGGATTTCAGCCTAAGGCAATGAGCTACAGTAGCCCCATGGCTTCTTTGGTGCTGACTTCTGACAGTCAAAATTTAGGTATAATACCCAAATTTTGACTGTCAGAAATGACAGCTGCTAAGCACATGTTTTTGCGAATCATATGGTTCAGCGTAGGGATACATAATTTTGTCTGGTAACTTTTCAAAGCTTTTAGCTGTCAGTTGTGAGCTGTCAGTCAGCACCAAAGAAGCCATGGGGCTACTGTATTGGTTAGTAATATCTAAGTCACATTTCAATGAAATCATATTGAGCATTTAAAAGCTCGCATTAAACTAGTACATTTTAAAATAATTGTGGCACATTCTTTTTAGTTTCTTCTTCCTATAACGTAATCGCATCACCATGACTCGATTTTGGCTAAAGATGCGGGGTAGAAGGGAGAGGTGTGAAGAGCCGACATGAAAATAACATATTGACTGAAAAATTAGAGTCGTCTTCTCGACTGGTACAACTGTGCTAAAAGAGATTTGTGATGAGTATTGGCTGGAAGAAAGATGATATTTTTACTATTGTGAATGAAAGTTTCGTATTATTTTAATGAATATGTGAAAATTCCAGAAATTTGATCAAATTTCCTGTCTTTTCCATGACTTTTCCCTGGCATTTTCCTGTTTTCCTTGTTATCCAGATCGCTGGACATCCTGTTAAATGTATGGAGCTATATAAATATTTCTAAGCAAAGGTTTAAAATTCCTTCCGCTTACTCTTTACCGTCTCACGACCCCTAGGAGGGAGGAAGTATTGTGATCGTAAAAAGTTAGAATTCAAGATGTTGATGGATGTTAACAATTTAACGACTCCCTGAACAAGAAATAATGTTTTTGTTTTTTTGCAATGCCGTCTATCTTGTAACCATTTTACCAGTCGGGTTAAAACTTGATATCTAGGGTTTTCATAAAGCTCCCTGGGTTGTTTTTTTTGCAGGATGTTTCGGTTCGTATCCTGGACGGGTGCATTAAGGATGGTTTCCCCAAATGGTTGGTTGCCCCGTTCCCCTACAAGCAGATATACATGTCCTCTAAAGTTTATCTTCCTCATCCCTGCTCCAATAATGTATCAAATGGGGCGTATAGCCCCATTAGGGTAGTTAAGAAGTGGAACCAAAAAAACCTGTGCTTGGGCGAATGAATTCTGAATGAGGGGAAGACAACGATATTCGATCATATCTGTATCATATCAAGTGGACAGACAGGATGGTAAATGAAGTCCTAAGCAGAGCGGGTGAGAAGAGAACCATTTTGGATGTGACTCTTCGGTGCAAAGCAAACTAGATCGAACACACCCTTGGGAGGAACTGTCTTCCGCACGACATCATAGAAGGAAAGACGAGCTTAGGAAAGAGGATTCAAATATTGGATGACTTGAAGGAAAGAAGAAACTTCTGGGAGCTCAAGGAGGAGGCAGAGGACAGGGCGCATTGGTGGTCTAAGTTCACTTACAAAAGGAACGGATCTGCGGTAAGACATAACAATAACAATACGTCGCTTGGGTAGTGTAAGCCGTCAATTAAATCAGTTGCCTAGGGGTGGCAAGTAGCTATCTATATGCGACCCTGCCCGCAGCTCAAACCAAACATAACGGCGATGAAAAGAGCTACAAGAAAAGCTATTCGGAACATGGGGGAGAGGAAGGGGGAAGGGGGAGGAGGCGGCACACACTAACTGTACGAGTGTACGGTCAGTTCATTTAGATCGAGCCGCTAACAAGGTGCGAGAGGCTATAAATACTTGTCTGTCTCTGGGTGCGTGCTCGGTATTTAGACGTGTAGAGAGCGCACGGAGTAAAAAAAGCTATTCGCTGGCTAGGATAGCCTATAGTCCATTTTTCATAGTAAGGACAGATTATAAAATACAAACTTTTTTTGTTTTTGCTGCCAGCATTGATAACAATTTACTATAAAATTATGAATATTATTTGTAAGGTATTATTATTATTATTATTAGCACCGCGTCTTACTACCCGTTCGGGTTATACGCACTTACGCTAATGTGTAATGGTAGGGTGATTGTGAGATGAAATTGAGGACCTACAGTTTAACATGGAATCCGAACCACGGTGGAGGCCTGGCATTCCCCACATTCACAAGATGTCTTGTCAGAGGTGAAGGAAGGGTTTGGTAATCAGATAAATCTATGCCGGGACCGAGGCTTGAACCCCGGCCGCCAGCATAGAAGTCTGACACCTTACCCCTAGACCGCCAGGTCACCTGTAAAGTATTGATCATCTATATCAAAAGTGACAGCTGCAGATCAGATGACTTGGCGTATTAATATATTAAAATGGTTTTGGTAACTTATGTGGCCGTTAAATAATGTTCTTCCTACCAAAATCCTACTATTGGCTTACATGTGTCATGCAGGTTCACAGAGTGACCAGCTCAATGGTAGGGACACCGACAGTTAACCTTGGGACTTGTTCATTCCCCGGAGAGTACACTAAACAAGTTCGTTTTAATTTATGTACCCATATGGAAGTTACGATTTTTAAAAAACTGTACGTTAAGTCTCCTCTTTTATTAGTTAAAAACCCGTCTCGGTGGCGTAGTTAGCTAACGCGCTAGTCGTGTTGAGCTAGACTGCCGAGGACGGGAAGGTTGAAGTACAAACCTCGGTCGGGTAAAATGGGGGGTGATTTTTCTAAATGTTTCCACTCTCCCTCCCCGCAAAATGGGGGTTCACTTCTAAATTTAACCTTCCCAATTTCTAATTCATTAACATAATTAGTGCTTAAGCGTATAACTCGAACGGGTAGTAACGCGGTGCTAGATAGATAAATAAATAAATAAATAAATATTAGTTAAAATACTAACGTAGCGAATTATTTTCATAAGGTCTACTCGAGTATCGGATTAGGAATATTAAGTGAAGAGATATTACTGTCGATTTGATTAGTTAGACAAGGTGACATTAATCTAGAATTGAAGTAAAATTAAATAACAAAATTATTTTTCCATATATGAGGGCACGTGAGGGAGCTAACAATATTGTGCCTCCTCTTCTTTCCAATTTAAGAGGTTCTCTAAATCTCCCGAGTAGCTTAACTCTTCGCACATGAGTGCCTTTGCATCGAACCCCAGACCGTCAACATAAATGGGTGCATGTGTTCGGAATCGATTGTTTGTGTTGATATTTTGCTCCACGGCTTACTATCGATACATGAGTTCCTCATTTAATTAAGACTAATGAAGTAGGAATGAAAAATGTAGAATTCAGGGAACGGTGGATGCATTTGGGTGGAGAAAGCGTGGAAAATCATTTACGTTTAGTTTAATTTTCTACGTCAAGTAATCTCAACCTATCTTAAATATCTGCCACGATCGTATTGACATTTGTAGAAGATTAAACTAAACGTATATATCTCCTAGAGCAATATTTTATTTGTTTTGTCCAAAATTGTTTCTTGTCGTAAAAGGTATCTTGAATGTTAGTTTCCCAACTATTTAATTGAAAGTAATAGGATGATGGTGGGTTTTAATGAACTGCACAAACTTTATTTTGGAAAAATGAGGATACTACAGTGTGGAGAAAATAAAAAGGTGGGGGGTGGGGGGGGGCAGACCCTTACCCATAACATTTAACTATATTATTAGTGTTATTTAATAGGCATTGAGATAAACTCTATTGGGACGGCCGCAGATCACACGGTTTGACGTATGAATTTGTGTAAATAGATATTAGATTTTCTAGTTGTTAGATAAGGGGGGAACCTTCTTACGAAAAATTGGACGTAAGACCCTATGGAAGGGGAAAAGCTCATACGTTATGTTCCATTACCGAAAAGAAAAACTCATTTTTTGTGTAAAAAGAAGGGAGGCGTAGTTATTGTCAAAGTTCTGGACAGTAGTGGTTGATATCCGATCTACCGGGATGCTGGCAGCCGGTCGCACATGACCTCTGTACCGGCGCTGGGACAGAGGGTCAGCCACGCGCAGTCACGAATACGCCCCTTCCATTCGTCACACGCGCCTCGGAAATGGGCATGATCGACAATTTGTGTTTATCGGCGCATCTTACTTACCTGTTCAGGTTAAACTCTTATACAATGATAATTACTCTAATGAGGTAGGGAAGAGGAAAGCAATTTAGAGGTAATCAACCCACATTTGCGTGAAGAGAGGGTGGGAAAGCATATAGAATCTCTCCCCCGCACCTCATTCCCAGTAGAGCCGACCGGGATTCTAGCCCCGATCTTACCGTCATCAGCAGATCAGTCTAACACGAAGAGTGACGCCTTATAACATTCGACCGCAGAAGCGGGTATGATCGCCGATTTACAATAATTGGTAGGGAAGCAGGCGACGTGTATAGAGGACTCGGTGCCGTCTAAGGATGGGAACTCAAACGCGGTGTCATCTACCTGACTTTTCTCAAGTTTTCCATAGCCAATATGTTTTTCCAGCCACTACCTACAGGTTACATGTAAAAAAATATATTAAATAGATTACAAACCACCTACGTCAAATCTTAATCGTGGTATCATCATTTTTTATTTCTACTTAGCTACATTCATATAATTATTAATATGATACCGTTACATTAATTAGCTAATGAGCTATTTTAACATTTCCTGTATGCCACAGCGGTGACTACACGGTCTAAGGCGTTTAAATTTAGAAATGAAGTTGAAGGTGGTTGCCACCGAGACTGAGGGGTCGGGCTTCGAATCTGAAACGGGTGCGTCGAGGTGGTTTTATCCCGCTTATGCCCAGAATTAACGGATATTCTTGCTCTAAATTACCTCATCCTCTAGAAAGTCGTATAGGATAATGAAGGTGGTTCAGAGAAACTAACGCCGTATTAGCGTGGATAGAGAATCGGAAAAACACAGTAATAGCTCATACCTCTCGGTGTGTGCGGTCGGGCTTCGAACCTTCCTCTCCGTCACTGGCACTCCGATATATTAAAATCCTGACGTATAAAACCAGGTGAGCACCGATCTGGGAAAGGTGATTTCTAAAAGAATTCAGTGTTTTGTGTGCGATTCCAGACGATTCCGCCACTGGGATTGGCTATTTAAATGTTAGTAGGTTCATGCTAGCATAGTTTAAGTAAGTTTATAAGTCGTGCAAATGCATTGTTACTGTATTTATTTACTTGAGGTATTTCTGAACTAATTGATTGTATCAGCATACGTGGGTTTCTATGAGCGAGGGCGAAAGAACCTACCAATTTTGCCAGAAAAGGTATTTTCACATACCTTCCAGGGTTATTTTTATAGGACCGACGGCTTTACTTCCCATCCGTAGGAAATTGTGCTGCGCATTTTTTATCACTCAAGAAAAATATGTCATCCTCGGATAGGTTTGAACCCACGACCATCGGGTCCTGAAGCGAGCACCTTACCACCGAGGTTATTAGACATTTTAATTTTAATCTCCACTCTAAACTGTTATGTGAGTCAATTTCAAGGTAGATTTCAAAAATAGATTTACATTAACAGAAAAGATTATGTTCAAAATAAGCCTACAAAATACAGTTTTAAAGCCTAAATGTAAATGTTTTTCTTTTGTTTTGTGTCAAAAATATATTGCGTACCATCCCAAGAGTTATTTTTATTTCGTTTAATATTTTATTATAAAAAAAGTATAGCTATGATATCTTAAATTTGATCCTTAAATCATTATAGCTTTCAAAAATCCCCGAGGCTTTTAAGAAGCAAAAGAAGATAAGTTATGGTTCTTATTTTGAAACTACCCCCCCACTACAATAATCCAAAAGTCTCGAGATATCGTTATTTATAGACTGCAGTCCTACAGTAAATAAAACACTTTAATCTTAACTTTTATAGCAATCTTTACTTTTTCATACATACAAAGTTTAGAGAAAGTATTGTAGAACATAAAAAAATGATCACATGTTAAATGAGGTGATCGTTTTATGTACAGTTCAAATCATAAAAAGTGGCTGAGTTATATTGAGGCCCTTAAAACTTAAAAGTCAACCAAACTTTGTAATTGGAGAGTACCCACCCTTGATTAGAAAAAAAAATATTTGGGCGAGCCTCCCGTCTTTATGTCTTTTTACTATTATTATTATTATTGCCACGTCTTAATACCTGTTAAGGTAATACGCATATGTATGTTAAGGTAGAGTGGAAAACCATTTTGAAAAAACCATCCTCAGTTCACCCGACCGAGATTCGAACCCCAAACTCTTTTATTGGCAGTCTAGTCTATTGCAAGAGTGACGCTTTAGACCAAATATATATATATATATATCACGTTTACTTATTCAACAGACCCTCATGAAAAGGAAATCGCTTTATAATAATTCACCTCAAGTTTCAACGCCAAAGGGTTATTTCTTCAACATCTAAATTTACCATTTTTGTTCAATTTAAATTGTTTATGAAGCAAACAGTTTAACACCATTTTAAAATGTCTAGCGTCATGAAGTATTGTATTCTCTTGAGCCGAGTCAATACTCACATCCAGCCCTTTCTTGATAAGATCAAATATTTTTGTATTCGAATATGGTCTTAGATGAAAATATGTCTAGAGAAATTAATGATATAAAATTAATAAGATATTCTATCATGCATATATTCGATATTTTTTTTTTGTTTAGAAAACTCTTTACCCACACCGGTGGGCACGTGGTCTAAATGCCAAGTTCATTTAGTCTGGTTTTATCTTGGCGGGAGGTCAAGGTTCTAATCCCGGCCAGATGTAATGAGGGTACATTTCTTCCACATTCTACCTTCCTCGTCTCTAACCCGTTAGCATGATGTATAATATGTAAAGGTACCAAACTGGTAGCTAGACGCGGTGAAATAAGGGAATTAAATAGAAGAAAGTGTGTGCAAGATGTTTTGAACGTGTTTTATGTACGTTTTTGGTTCAGAAGACGGCA
>CABFOV010002184.1:79950-91410 GCA_902141375.1 Timema poppense
TGTGTATAAGAAATGTGGAGAATAATTTAGGGAAAGCCATCCTTAGTACAGCTAGTCAAAAAACGAGCTCAACATTTAGTCTGCGTGCCCAAATATGCGGATAAGTTTCTCTTAGTATGCTCATGTTAAAACTAAGTCTCACAAGATGTAATTGTACTATCAAAATATAAAGAAAGGAATATTTAATTACTTAATATTTTCGAAGAGTTTTACTGAGAGCAAAACTGATGTATATAATTATTTAAGTTGCTATGAAGAAACTTAAGAAGACCGCTGGCCCAAAGTCAAAACATGCATGTTCTAAACTTAAGAATTTACTGGAAATTAATTAGTACACTCCCCCCAAAAAGTTGCATAAAAGATTAAAGTGTATATCTTTCTTTGACATTCTTTGGTTTTATGTTAAAAAAAAAAGAAGTAAAAATTGTCAAATATCATTATCATTTCATAGAGTTTCATAAATAAACTATTTTTCAAAACCATGTTATAAAAAACCTACACCTAAAAATATTATATATATTATCGTCATGGCACAAGATATATAGATATTTGAATATATATAATGATTTTTCTCGTGTCTTTTAGGACCCGCCGGGAGTTGCCGCCAAGCCTTGCTTAGGCCAAGCGCACACCCAAGTCTTTGCAGTTCTCATAATATTTCATTTTTTAAGGCAAAATAAATCAAATATCGCAACAGTTCTTGAATATTTGTCATGAGCATAGCAGCATTTGAAGAGAAACTTTTTAAATAAATGTAAACAAAATAATCGAATTTTAGGACACACGACAAATATTCGAGAACCGTTGGTATAACCATGTGAGAAAAATGTATGTTTCTATTGGAGCAATATTTGATTTATTTTGCCGATTTTTTAAAATATAAACTGCCAAAATACCGGCCTTAACTCGCAATCCATACCAGCCCACCTTAAGAAGCATTAGTAATATTACCATTGGAAGAACGTTTAAGAAACTAAATAAAAACTAAGCTTGGCCTTAAGTTTTTTGACAACTAAATCGTTCAAATGTATTACAAAGTGTTTGGGCTTTTTTTTTTAGTTTGATTTTGCATATTATTTGTTATTCAGCAGAAATTCGGATTTACTTTTTGCTGGTACTACCCAGATCGAAGCAGCAATGGAACGCACAAGACGATAGGGACTAATAAATAGCTTACCTTTCAAGATCAACGAAGCATTTAATAAAAAAAGAGGCCTTTTTTATGTTCTTTGAAAATCTGAACTACTAGCCTGCCCTTTTCCCCCCCTTTGGTCATTCGCTAGCTTCCTTCTCCACAGATTATTAGTTTTAATGAGGACCTCGTCTGGTTCACAGAGGTCAGCGGCTAAACTAGTACCACGCGCTTCCCAAGAAGGGGGAGGGGGGCTCGGGAGGGGCCCGATATACATCATTTAATCGCCAATGATCCTTTGCGTTGTGCACGATGCTGCTAGGAGGAGAGCCATGGTCTAGAGAACCGTCAAGGTTGGATCATGCCTAGCCGTGCTCTTCTATCTTCGGTGCCAGTGTGTGTCTGAATCGGATACAACAAATAGGGCGGGAGGAGAGGATACGAGTGGTCCGGGGCTCGATAAAACCTCGAGTTCCAAGGATAAGATATTTAAAAATCTGCCTTAAAACACCTTTTTTTTAAAATATTATTATTACTAGCACCGCGTCTTACTACCCGTTCGGGTTATACGCACTTACGCTAATGTGTAATGGTAGGGTGATTGTGAGATGAAATGAAGGACGTACAGTTTAACGTGGAATCCGAGCCACGGTGGAGGCCTGGCATTCCTCACATCCACAAGATGTCTTGTCAGAGGTGAAGGAAGGGTTTGGTAATCAGATAAATCTTTGCCGGGAACGAGGATTGAACCCCGGCCGCCAGCATAGAAGTCTGACACCTTACCCCTAGACCGCCAGGTCACCCCCACGCGCTACTGCACATCCCGTAAAATTAACCTCTCAACTACCCTACACCCTTATATAGAACCGTTATAAAACCTCATGTTAAACGTACGTAATAGGAAGGTATACACTTCGCTAAAGACATCTATCTCACTTCAATTCCATCAATACTCCGGAGTAATGCCAGGTATCGAACCAGGGTCTATGTCGGTCTCATGTACCCGACTCACTCAGTCACATGCTGCCAGTGAGATAACAACTCTGATAACACTAGTATTTCTCTAAAGGTAGTTGTGATCGTGCAAATCAGAAGTTGCGCGTAGGTTAAATATTGACAAACCTTCGGTGGTCGCGTGGTCTAACACGCTACTCTCGTGTTGGACTAAACTGCCAAAAACGGGGAGATTGGGGTTCGATCCCAGTCGGGTGGCTTTTCATAAATAGGTTTCCACTCTCCTTCCACGCAAATGCGGGTGCACTTCCTCTAGATTAAACCCTAACAACCTAACCCATTAGTGCAATCAGTAGACAAGCGCATAACTTGAGCAGGTAGTAAGACACGGCGCTAAAAAAAGTACACAAGTTTGGTGTTTGCTAAAATGAACACAACTATTCTCTATTACCATATAGCCTACATAGCTAAAAAGTTGAAATTTTCCACTCGGTGTGCAAAAGATATGTAGGCCTATATAATATTTTGGTTTATCATTAACCCTTAAATGCCTAGATACGATTGGTAACTGGTATGGGAGAGTAAAACGGATATTTTTGAATCGAATGAGTTGATTAATCGGCGGTTTCACAGCACAAATGACAATGTAATTTGTACTTTTCTCCTCCCCTGTCTGTTCTCCTACTGCCGGACAGCTACAACCCGTATTGTTATGAACTCGTTTGGTTTCTGGCGTTTATCCGTTTCTGCTAGACTTCTAGAGCCTTAAGACATACTAGGACTGGAGCAAGGGTAGTGTAATAGACGATTATTATGCGTTATGATTTCACTCCGCTAAGTAGATGGGTAGCGGTTTGTCTCTCAGTTGAGGCAGATTACAATCACTGCCCATGGTTCGATGCGTTGAGCTTGGAAAGACTACTGCATTTTTTTAACAACAACTACTGCATCAATACAATGTAGCCCGTGGAGGGGGGTTAACAATGGGTCCCCCCCAACCCCTTGCTTTTATCACATGGTACACATTGTCGTCGTCCCTCATCACCCTTTTACAACTGCGAAAACGAAGAGGAAAGGTCAAGTATAACACATATTAATGAATTTTAATCTATAATATTAAACTTAATACACTATGGTAGGGCGATACTTTTGTCTTATATTAAAAATAATTACTTTAAAAAATATATATATATATATCATAAGACACTGCTGAAAATTGTCCTTTAAAGTGACATCCTTCGATAAGAGGGGTAAAGTATGGTATGGTACAGTTAGCGTAATTTTGAGTTTGGTATTGGCCGGTTTGTTATGTTAATATCAACCTCAGAAAATAGTTTTGTGGCTTAAGTAGTATTAGCAATAATAATAGTAGTAGAAGTACTAACGATAATAGTAGTAGTATGAGTAGCAATAATAATAGTAGTAGTAGTACTAGCGATAATAGTAGTAGTAGCAATAATAATAGTAGTACTATCAATAATAATAATAGTAGTAGTAGTAGCAATAATATTAGTAGTATCACGTTTCAGCCACGACATAAACTCATTTCAAGCGTTTTCTATATTTACCAACTGTTGGCAAATTCTATTTTTCTCCAATAATCACAATTACCTGTGTAAAAGGTTGTGCATGTAACTTTGACTAGCTAACTGAACTTCACATCATTATCTATTCAGGCTCATGGTGTGTTAAATGACTCGATCCTCGTAGCAGAGAGATAGTGTCACACCAAGCTACCAAAAGCATTAGTTAAAAGCTATACTTAGTTTCCTTAACGAAAAGTGACAAGAATGTTTGAGGACACTGGCTTTGAATTCTATCGCATGTGGGTCTACGTTGATTTCCTAAACCTAAAGCAATGTGTAGAATATACGACCTACCCTTCTGACCAAATGAAACAAAAACACTATTGAAACCGTTGAAAGAATTATCTTACATTTTCTTTGTAGTTAAAGATGTTGGACCAGGTGGATGAAAAAAAAGTGTTATTACTTTAGAAATATGTTCATCATATAAACAAACCCTAAACGAAATCATATTATATTCTAGTGCTAGATGGGAAAAACACAAAAAGACTTAAGGTGCGGCAGAAGGGACCGCGAGTAATTTTAGAGTTTTTATAGAATTGACATTTTTTCGGCCAAAATAAATCAAATATTTATCCAGCACCAACATAAGAGTTTAGTTTTCTGCACATGCTAGTATCAACAGATCTTGAATATATGTCAAGGGTGTCCTGGAATTTTGTCTAAACTTTTTCTCTTAATTTAAAAAATTTTGACAAAATTCCAGCACATGCTTTACCACCGATATTCAAGATCTGTTGATATTAGCATGTGCAGAAAACTAAACTCTATGTTGGTGCTGGAGAAATATTTGATTTATTTTGTCCAAAAAATGTCAATTCTATAAAAACTGTAAAAATACTTTAGCTTCCTTCGGCCGCAACCTTAATTAATCTTGAAGAATGACATCAAAATATTTTCCATAAATAACGCCTCTTTTACGTTAACATTTGCTTCTTTCCCTTTATTTATGAGAAAAACATTTACCAGCAAAATTTTCTGCTTGTACTTATGTAAAGGTAGAATTTAGAGGAAATGTAACCACGTTTAACTGAAGTATGTAGAACCCGTTTAGAAATAAACTCACCTAGTTCGCCCGGTCAAAATTCGAGACCCCATTTTCCCGTCAACCGTAAGACACATTGAGTGAGCCAAATTATTTTGAATTGACGTTTAAATATGTCCAGGACGCTTCTGCACTACACGTGTTTGAGATATAAGGATTATAACGAGTTAAGAATAATAATAATATTTAGCACCGCGTCTTACTACCCGTTCGGGTTATACGCTTTAAGTACTAACTACGCTAATGGGTTAGGAATTGGGAGGGTTGAATTAGAGGAAGTGAACCCGCATTTGCGTGGAGGGAGAGTGGAAAACCATTTAGGAACCACCACCCCCAGTTCACCCGACCGAGATTCGAACCTCGATCTCCCCGTCCTCAGCAGTCGAGCTCAACACGACAAACGCGTTAGCCAACTACGCCACCGAGGCGGGTAACGAGTTAAGAACTATGGTCCCATTTTCATATTAAGGGCATTTTATAAGACACACACATATTTTTTGCGATAAACATTTTATTATATTATTAGTGTTATTTTAAATAGTATCTTTGAAAAGAGATAACTGACCCATGACTTAGAGTATGAATACGTGAAAGTAGATCTAGTAGTTTTTCTAGCCGCCAGATATGGAAATGGAAGACCTTTGCTATGAAAATTTCCCTACCAGTTTCAGTTTTATGTCAGCGATTGGACTCAAACCAGAGACGCTCTGATAAGCAGAAACTTACTACTCACTAACGAGCAGGGTGAGGTGAGATATGATCGAGCAAGGAGGTCCGGGTTCGACCTTAAAGGGGTGTGTTGGAGATTGTTCCATAATGGGGTTTACAATCTTTTCAGAGTAAAAGGTGGCTACAAAACATATATTACAAAATTCCCTGACTTATTTAATTTTGCCTGACTATCTTTTTTCCAGTTTTAATGGTGGATGATTACTTTTGTTTTATTTATTTTTGATCACATATTAAAAAACGTTTATATCTACTAAACATAAACGGTTTTATCAATTATTAAAAAAATTAAAATGTTATTTTATTTAGATATCATTAACTTTTGTTTTAGTGTTTATTTGCGAAATTAATGGGATATTTTAGACATTTTTTTAAATTCCCTGACCTTTCCTTATATTTAGTCAAATTCCCTGTCATCCGAAAATTCCATGATTTTTCAAGGTTTTCCCTGTTTTCCCTGTCTGTATCCACCATGGAGTATTAACCAGTAACGTCCCCGAAGATCCCACCCTGAACTAAAATAACTCGCCAGAGCTCTTTGCTCCGGAAGACCCAGTCTCAATGTTGGGCACGCAGTACCGGTTAAAACGACATTACGCCATTGACGGTGGACTCCCGACTGATAGCTCTGTCAACAAGTTGCGTATGACGACCACGTGACACAAAACTAGGTTACATTTTTATACAAGCAACGAACAGAAGGCGTATATCGAGGTCGATACAAAGTGCTTCGGTAACTGTCTGTGCTTTCTATTTCACTTTGACAGAACTATCCACTCACGCAGTCAAAATATTACAGGTAAGGTGCACTAGTTTACTAATAGCAATTTAGTTTTGACTTGAAAATAACTAGGAAAAAAGTAGACAAAAAAAAGTGAATCGGTTGTTCTTTACTTTCGTCTTTAATTATTATTATTATTACCGCGTCTTACTACCCGTTCGGGTTATACGCACTTACGCTAATGTGTAATGGTAGGGTGATTGTGTGATGAAATGGAGGACCTACAGTTTAACGTGGGATCCGAACCACGGTGTAGGCCTGGCATTCCCCACATTCACAAGATGTCTTGTCAGAGGTGAAGGAAAGGTTTGGTAATCAGATAAATCTGTGCCGGGACCGAGGATTGAACCCCGGCCGCCAGCACAGAAGTCCGACACCTTACCCCTAGACCGCGTCTTTAATTATTACACTCCTCATTCCAATGTTTATTGATTATTCCTAACCTCCCTTACATAGCCATTGACTTTAAATCGTATTCACTTTCAAAGATTTATTTGCGTTTAGTGACTACTTTTTTCCCCCCTGTATCTCATTTCGCTTTCAGGATATACGCATGTGCTAGGGATGAATAATATTGAATTTAGAGTAATTCATCGACCCCGGTGGTCTTGGGGTATAAAAAGTGCTCGCCTCGGGACCTTATGTCCATGGGTTCAATCCCAGCCGCATAACTTCCTTCGGACGGTAAGTAATGCCGTAGGTCCTCGTGTTGACTGTGGCGTTTAAAAGAACCCTGAAGGGTGGGTGAAAATACCTTTACCGGCAAAATTTATCGGCCCTTTCACTCTCGCTCATAGAAATTCTCGCGTGTTGAGATCAGTTGGTTCAGAAACTGCATGTTAAACACCTCAAATAAATAATAAAAAAATAGAGGAAGTGTACCCGCGGTTGGGTGGAGGAAGTGTGTGAAACCAATTAGTAAAGAAACATCTTCAGTACACCCCACCGGGATTCAAACCCCGATCTCCCGGTCATCGGCAGACCCGTCTATTGCGAGAATAACGCCTTTAACCATTGGATCACCAAAGCTGGGGGCGCCAATTTGTGTTGACGTTGACACGTCTTTAAAAAATAGTATTTAATCGAAATTAATATAAGTAACATTTCTTCAGTTGCTATTTATTTTCTGTTTTGCATCAAAGAAAATTAAATGAATGGAAAGATAGATCTTAAGGCGCCGCCTTTCTCGGTGCCGATAGTTATATTAACCAGTGGTCCCCAAAGATTTTCAGCTGAAGGATCATCTAATTTCCACGCCCATCCCCCCTCCCCTTCCTTTTTTTGGGAAAATCTCTGAACAGAATGTTTTCACATCTTTATTTTATATCAAAAATCTATGTGAAACTGGCAACATAATGAGTACCTAAAAAATACATAAATTAGTGTTATGGTTGGCACTGTTTTATTTTCATCGGTTCTTGAATATTGGTTTAGTTGTTTGAAAGAGCACACCGCAAATCGCTTTCCACTTCAATCCTACCACTGTTTTTTTTTGTCTGATTGAAAACTCGGTGGTGTTGCTGGTGACCGCAATGGTAGCTTATGGGGAGGGTAGCAAGGATAATTTGGGTGGGAGGGGGGGGGCGAATCCGAGTCTTGCGAAAGTTTGGAAATAAACATATGCGAGCGTCTTACGGTTGGATGGTGTCACCTAATAGATGAATTATTACAACCGGTAGGNAAACATATGCGAGCGTCTTACGGTTGGATGGTGTCACCTAATAGATGAATTATTACAACCGGTAGGCAGTAAGTATTGCCAATAGGCCTAACACAAGAAAAAATTATATTACTTAACTGGGATTGACAAAAAAAGATTTCAATTTTTAGCTGATTTTTAACATTATTTACTAAATGTCCATTCCCTCGGGCGCGCGCCCCAGGCTGAGGACCCATGGTATAGAAACATGCACCACAAAGTAAGCTAACATACTCCCTCATTTCCGAGCAGAAACATTAAAACAAAATATAAAAACACTTACACGTAGGTTGTTAAAACAAAAGAAAGCACGGGTAAACAAGAAAATATTAATTCAACAACCTATATACATTAAAAGAAACATGCTTAAAAAACAACTACAACGTACTTTGAAATGTTATGTATTTTTGACCACTTAAAAAATAAACTCAGTCCACGGTGAAAGAGGAATTTGAAGCAGCGTAGGTGAAGAGAAAATAGAGATCTTTTCTTTACTCTTTTTATTCTTTTTCAAAGCATCACGCTGTTCCCGTCCCGCCATAGAGACAGCCGAGACCACGCTGTATTTAAACCTGTGCCGCCCCAGGGGGCGTCCTCGACGGAAGAAAAGTACAGTCAAAGATACAAAACATGAGATAAAAAGTTTTCATTTATATCTGTATCTTAATTATGCATTAAAAGAAGGTAGATTTTTCGCGAAAACTTATAAGGATGTATTTTTTAAGGTAGAACATAATCGAATATTAAAAAAATACCCGCTTCAATGACCAAATGGCCCAGGGCGTCACCCTAGTGTTAGACCGACCGTCTGATGACGGGGATATCGGGGTTCGAATCCCTGTCTGGCCTATTGAGATAGTTGTTTCCTAAATGGTTTCCCTCCCTCCTTCCAGGTAAATGCGGGTAGATTACCTCTAAAATGCTTCCTTCCTCATCCCTACCCCATTAGAGTAGTAGTGACGTGTATAACCTAAACAGGTAGTAAGACACCATGATTTTTTTTTGATGACGTTCCAACCTAGTTACTTTGCATAAGACATTTTATTAAAGTCAGAAACTAAAATATTAAATAACAATAAGTATCAAACTAGATAATTTTCTTTTGTATGGTGTATTTTTTAAGTTAGCCTATACTTACATAGGTTTAAATTCGATTGACCCTGAAAGTTTAGGTTGGATCCCAAACGACCCCAATGAGGCTTTTTTTTAATTCCCCCATTGAGTGAGTTTTTCAATATCTCTAGAAAGATGCAGTTCTTTAAAATTAACCCGTCTCATTTTATATTGGGTTAACTAGTTAAAAGCAATGGCACACAAAAGCGCCTGGATTTAAAGAATGTTCGCTAACCTACTTAGGTGGCCACATGGTCTAAGGTGTCACACTCGCAATATACCAGATTATTGATGACAGGGAGATTGAGGTTAGAATCATGGTCGAATGTACAAAGGGTAGTTTTTTAGGTGGTTCCTCCCTCTCTCTCCAAGCAAATACGAGTATACTTAATTTAAATTCAACCTTCCTTGTCCCTAGCTCATTAGCTTAGTAGTACTTAGGTGTAAAACTCGAATGAGCAGTAAGACACAGTGCTAAGAAAATTAACCAGTCTCACTTTATAATAGGTTAAATAGTTTTAAAAATTACAAGAGTGCAAGGATTTAAAGAATATTTGCGATTAATAAATTAACCCACAATCAGGAGGACAAAAACTACCCCTAACCACTTGTATCCTATGATAATAACTCGACAGTCGAGGGGGTACAAATATGGACATCCGGGAGACCTTCATAGTAGGCCAACGCAACATTGGTAGCCAAGTTTTTCGCTTTAGAATGTACAAAGACTAACAATTTGAAGAGGAGAATATTAAACATGTGGAGAGTGTTCAAATTCAAACCATATTGCATCAAAGCATTCCTTGTAGCTTCAATTCTATGACACAGTTTTAAACGAATTTAAAACAAACAAAAAGAATATGTATAATGAACGCAGATAATTCTGAATACTGGATAGTCGCCCAAGGCAGTGTGTTTCCAGTTCGGTATCATTTTAGATTGTGATGATTTTTATTTCCAATGCAGCAGAATCGAGATGACTTAAGACAAAATTAACTTGCTGAGATTTTATCTTCAAAATCACTAGGATGAAATTAGTTTAAAATAAATCTTGCAACTAGTTCTAGTTTTCCAAACTTAATGAATTTCAAGCTAATTCAGCTCTAATATGATCAATGATTTTGAATAGTTTTCCCTGGCTCAAAAGTTTGTTTTAATAAAAATAAATAATCACCCTTTTTAAATTGTTTGAAATCTATTTTATGAAAATTTTTAAGTTATTCAAAATTTATATTTTCCTGAAAATGGTTAAACCACATAAATCATGTGTCTGATTTTTTGCCTTTACCTTACAGTTACTAGTCCATTCAATCGTGGTATAAAGTAATAATGCAAAATATATTAATGATCCTAGATCCCCCAGTTTTGGGTAGTAGATAATATCTATTTATTTTAGATAATCTTTTATTTGAAGAAAAGCCGCTCTTTCAATCGCCAAAGGACTTTGCCTTTATTTAGCCGATGAGCATTGATGTGAAGTTGCTCTCCAAAACTAACAGTCTTGTTTTTACTGAAAAATCTATTAACAAACTGAACTTTTAATAACTGGGTGATGTTAACCATTCTTTAAACAGCCTTAATGACACACTCCAAACATAAGAATTTTGCACAAAGCTCTTAAGCGTGAATTGTACACTTATATTCCAGAAATTATGGAAATTTACAAGTATCATAATGTTTCAACTTGAATATGTGTAAGCTTATAAAAGAAAAGAAAATTTCCTAATACAACATTATCTACATTTTTTAGAAAGAATTCCAGTCATTTTAGAGTTTAGAAAATTGTATAGAGAAATGAAATTTCATTTTTTATAAAAGTGACTTGTGTTAAGTCATGTCGTTAGTGTTTAGAACAGTATGATTTCACCATGTTGGGAAAATATCTTACCATTTAAAGCTTGCAGTTTAATGTCCAAAATCACAGATATTCCTGTAAGCTTAGTATGTTGTTGTTATTGTGAAATGTCCTGTATTTTCCCTAATTTTTCTTTACAGAGAAATTCCTCTGGGTTAGCTCTGACACGCAGAAATCCTGTAAATATATTTGCCCTATAGCATAATGGGACATATATGTGAAGAAAAAAATTAATTTTGCCATAAATTAAACATGTAAAATGTAAATGTAAATCTATGTTATATATAGTACTTTATTAATAGAACATAACATTGGGGGGAACTTATAGTTAAAGATATCATGGTAAAAATATGTAAAAATAAAATCTTAAAGTGTTTATACATAACCCATCCCTTAAATAGGTTTTTTAAATACTAATTTCATTAAAATTATGAAATGTAGCAGTTTTACTGCTGCATTAAATGACAACCATTAGATTAGATTGTTAGATTGTTACAGGGAGACAAAACAGGAGGGTCCATTCCCCCTGCCTGCCCACACCGAAGCCTCAGCTTATTGTGCGGTAT
>CABFOV010002185.1:0-24276 GCA_902141375.1 Timema poppense
CTCAAATTTTAACTCAAATTGAATTAGTGCTACCATCTGTTAGACAATCATGATACCTGTCTTATGCACTTTAGATTTCGGTTTAAATAGATATCTGTAATATTTAGATTAATTAAAGATAAAAATTATTTACTGGGGTAATTATGGGGTTTGAGATTTTTTTAAATGGTCCTGTAAAATGTGTGTAATGTGACTTCCTCCTTTTTCTCTTGTGCCCTTGATATGTTAACTGCTCTTATTCTGATCCTGAAAGCCATGGTTCGAGTGAGACCGAATGCACATGAAGTATATTTTTTCTAATTGAATGGGTGCACATTCCTATATCGGTATTCACAACAGTCTCGTGTTATTTAGACAGTTGCAAGATACCCTACAAGCGTTCTACCCCCTCCCTTTTTCAGATATAACCCCCTCATTAACTTCAATTTTAGAAACCAGGTCAAAGAATTTGTCATTGGGGTAGTTTATTGTTTAGATGAGAATGTGGCTTAGTCAAAATCCCAGATAAAACTATTTTATATTTTATTAACTATTAAAATAGTATAAAAAAGTTATATAAAATAATATTTTTATTAAGTTTTTGTTTCAGATTTTTATGTGATATCCTCAGTCTCTACTCGGCAATCTAAAAAGTGGAAATAAAAACTGATCGAGACTAAAGGGTAATTTTGAATGATTAAAATAAATCTGCAGGTTTGTTTTTTGTTTTTTTACAATTTTACTTTTTCAACTGTATTTCAAAGCATTATCTTATTATATTAGCTAAACGTTTTTCACGTTCCTTATTAAAAATAGAGATAAAATATCATATCAACAAAACATTGGGCCATCATATTGAGATTATATTCATATCCTACAAACATATCCTCCCATGTATTATCAATATCAACATTCGTATTATTCTATATCAGGATTCGGTGACCTCTCTGGACTCAGATCGACCTTTAAACTCGCCAAAGGTCTCATAATAAACAATATTTTCTCCATTCTACCTTTTATTTTGATTCGTCTAGACAGATTATTCGAATACATTGAAAAATGACACTGAAATCGAACCCGGGAGTCGGGCTGGACCTTTGGATTAGGTATCGCCCTATGCTCAGGGTAATTCTTCATTCATATTTTAAGGCAAAGTCTGTGACGGACGTGTGGGCCTCATCGGTGACTCTGTTGTGGCTTTGTGCTTCCAATAGTTCAAACACGTTGCACGTTCTAAGTGAATCCGATTTCGTGTCCAAGTGTAATTTTTTAATCTATTCTAATTTGACTCATTTATAGCCGATCTCTCTAATTATAATTATTGATCCCCCAAATTCGCCTTTCCCATATAGGTTATACGTAATTGTATAGCGTTGCTTGTTTCCATATATGTCTTATATTTTTTGCTTAGATTCAATATTTCATAAAATACTTTTATTCCCACCTTTTTTAGAGTTTTTAAAATAGGTATATATTTTCAAACTAAACTATTTCATTTTCTTATAACATTACCAATCATGGCCAATTAAGATAGTGTTGGTCACTCTCGAATATTTTTGTAAGTAATCTATATATTTACCTGTTTAGAAGACACGAGGATCGACTTTTAATCAAGATGTTGTTTTCTTACGTGATCGACTGAAAATTTCTACTACGAAACCGATCATTTGCTAACCCCTTTTTTAATTCAATGTTTCCTTGAAAATTCTATTCAAAAATATATTACATGAGAAAACCAATCATATCAATGTGTCCTCAAAGATATTGTTTTACGAAATTTCAAATGAATCTTTTTGAAAACCTAATAGTAACTTCATTGAACTGTGCAATTTTTCTCCATGTTTGGACTGATATATAGCCATAAGAACAGAAGCTAAGGATGTAACATTGAGCTCAGTAACATCAGATAACATTAATATTGGTGACCTTGAAAGTTCCCTCGACAAGTGAGTATTAACGGCGTCGCCTACTTGTATTAATTCGAAGCTTTTCCGCGAAGCGGGTTGCGTCTTAATTGGACGTACCCAACCACTTCAAACCATTATCAAACTTGGACGCTAATGTACGAATTAGGAATAGAAGGAAGAAATTTAGTAATCCATCCTGCAAGGTCTCTTTCTAAGCTGATAACATTTCCCCTCTTCCGCTGTCGAGTGTAAAACACTCATTCTACTCTTTGCGTCTGGACAGCATTGACTTTCACTTCAAAATAATGTTTTTATTATTTCCTATTCTAGGTAGACATTTGTTTTCAAGAACTTTTTTAGCCTACAGCCTCCTGCTTCGGTAGCCGCGTGGTTTAGGGCGTTATTCTCGCAGTAGACCGATGACTGTGAGATTGAGGTTCGAATCTCTGTCGGATGTACTGTGGGTGGTCTTTCCAAAATAGTTTTCCACTCTCCCACCATGAAAATATGGGTACACTTCCTATAAATATCCCCTTTCTAATCCCTAAAACCATAAGCGTATAACCTAGATCCTGTCAAGAAGATTTCCACTGGCCATTTTCGTGAATAAACGAAATAACTTGGAGATAAAGGAAATAATATTGTGATAATGTAGGGCTATTTCTATAATTATTTAAGAAAGAATGGTTTTTATTTCAATGTTATATCGTTAAAACTCGCCGAATTAAATCTTAAAATACATTAACACGAGAAATCCTATCTTGACCAGCCATGACGTCACATGTAGGCAACGTCGTTAACCGGGCGATTAGTGGGGCCCTCATAATAACCGACCAAATGCTCACGAACAGGTAAGGACCTGGTCCTGTCTAATTATTTCCACAAGTTTGTTAAATACCTGTTTGTTCGAATGACAACTTGTGGGAACACTGATTGGTGATTCGCGTGTAAGATTGTAGCGAGCTGGGACGATTTTGGCCGAGTGTGTGTGTGTGTGTGTGTGTGTGTTCTACATAAGGACCGTGCTGCTTAGAGTGGGACTGAAGTGAAACTACAAGGAACACCTTTTTGCCGACAAGTGAAAATCAAACCTCTTTTATTTCTTTTTTTAATAAACAAAAATTGTAATAATCTAGTCATGTGTTTTGTGTTGAATGTTGTTAAATAAATAAATAAAATATTGATGGCATATGATGTAACGTTATTCTTAAAAAAACACAGAATGTTTAACGGATAAGTGAGTACTTTGAAACATTGTAATTACTTTAGCCAATTTGACGCTCAATGCTAGTCATTACTAGTGGAGGTAGGAAAGAATTATTGAAACCATGGGAATTTTAATTTGTACTAACCCTGGTACAGTACCAACACAAGGTACTTTGTTTGGTACACTAAAAGCCAGATCAAACAATTCCTGAATTGGTTTTCACTACGGTGAATGTTTCTCAATTTTATTTTTATTATTTCTCGAGTACAAACTATTTTTGAATAAAACAATAAAATATGAGAACAAAATATACTTTGAATGTTTATACGATTTATATTTCAATTTTTCCTTTAGTTTCAATTTGGTTATGAATCGCTATTAATACATTAACGAGATGTAAGTCATGTTCCTTTATTTTGTCTGCGAACTGATTATATTCAATTACTTGAATAGTGGCGGAGTGTAAATAAGAGTCTAAGTTCACATGTAAATAAAAAATATATATATTTTAGAGAATAAGTCAAATAATTAAATAAAATACATTATCGAGCTATCTTTTGTTATCAATTAAAAACACGCTAAGTTTTCCTTATAAGGAGTTCATATTAGAATAGATCCCTTCAATCAAAATTAGGATTGCTAAGAATATCGTTTGAAACTAAAACCAAGAAATGTAGCCAAATATTTGAATTATTAAAAATTGTCAGTAAATATTTAGGAGATTGCTAATATTCCGATTTTAACTAACGTTTACTAATGTCTTCTAGTGTTGATAGGAGCTCGCGTTCAGTCGGGATGCTATCAGCACTATTCTAATCAGTAGCTAGACCAATTTTCGTTGGTTCCAATTATTAAAATATGTTCACCCAAATAAATGTATATTTTTCTCATGTTCTATTCTTTGTATCAAAACATATAAGTATATTAAAAATGTAATTTATGAACTACACAATCTTTTCTGTAAAATAAGAAACTTATTAAAATAAAACTTTTCCTAATAAACTCCAGCTATGTAAATAAAATATATCTTGTTTCATTAATCCCCCCCCTCCACCCGGTCCCCCTCATTATAGTACCAGACTGTACCGACTATAAGTACTTGTTGTATGTACTCTGTACTGTGCTCCGGGACACACAAGGTTGTGATCATACGGCCAGATTGGTGTAAAGATTTAGGGATGTCGCGGTTCTAGGTTAAGTTAGTTTATAAGGGCCGTATATCTAGTCAAGTTTATTTTCTAACTCTTATATGTCCATACTTAAGAAAAAATTAATGTATATTTTCTAAGGTACGTTGTTCAGGCTTTATATAGTTTATATTACTAATGTTGTTTAAGAAATGATTTCTAAGCTGTGTTTTCTTTGACCAACTAGTATTAAAGTTGTATTCTGAAATATTCTTATACTATACAAGGTATATATTAAACTCCTAAATAAAAGTAAACTGAAGCAGAGATATTTTTATTTTGCAACTGAGGCATCGAAGTTTTTATCTATCTCGCAACTGAAGGAGTAATATTCCAATGTAAACTGAAGCAGTAATACTCCAATATAAACTGAAGCAGCAATATTAATCTCGCAACTGAAGCAGCAATATTCCAATGTAAACTGAAGCAGTAATATTCCAATATAAACTGACGCAGCAATATTAATCTCGCAACTGAAGCAGCAATATTCCAATGTAAACTGAAGCAGTAATATTCCAATGTAAACTGAAGCAGTAATATTCCAATATAAACTGAAGCAGCAATATTAATCTCGCAACTGAAGCCACTATAAGTAGCTCAAGATGGCGCCTTGTTCACGAGTAATGGCGGATCTCCCCAAGTTAAGTGAATCCCACAGACGCGAGTATTAATGAGAGCAGGTGTCCTATCCAGGGCTTTCATTTCGCCTGAGTGCGCTTCTCTGGGCCCCCCCGGGGACTTAACCCCAGTCCCTACCCCCTGGTACTCCACTCTGATTCACTTAGAGTTGTTAATATTGTTTCTTTGCTGGAATATAGTACTTTCACTGTCCATTTAACAGTCTGTGCTAAACAACTGTGCTGAACTGAAACTACTATGGTACGTTCACTGTCCATTCAACAGTACTATGCTAAACAACTGTGCTGAACTGAAACTACTATGGTACGTTCACTGTCCATTCAACAGTCTGTGCTAAACAACTGTGCTGAACTGAAACTACTATGGTACGTTCACTGTCCATTCAACAGTCTGTGCTGATCTGAAACTACTATGGTACGTTCACTGTCCATTTAACAGTCTGTGCTAAACAACTGTGCTGAACTGAAACTACTATGGTACGTTCACTGTCCATTCAACAGTCTGTGTTCAACAACTGTGCTGAACTGAAACTACTATAGTACGTTCACTGTCCATTCAACAGTCTGTGCTGAACTGAAACTACTATGGTACGTTCACTGTCCATTCAACAGTCTGTGTTCAACAACTGTGCTGAACTGAAACTACTATGGTACGTTCACTCATCATTCACTGTCCATTCAACAGTCTGTGCTAAACAACTGTGCTGATCTGAAACTACTATGGTATAGTTGTTATAACCATCAGTCCTAATACCTATTCCTATCATCTCATTTCAACATATAATAGGCCTAGTATCAGACAATAATATACTTTTCTTTATATTATAATGGTTCTCGTTGCATTTAATTAGTAGTTTGTTAAAATTTTGGATAACGTATCGAAAACGAAGACCAAAATATAACTAACTATCTTTATAATTCGTGTATCTATTATAATGTTTGCAGCTGGATTGCAGCCGAGTTTTTTTAACTCTAAAGAGAAAGGTGAAATGTGGACCGCACTGTTGACTCAACCTAACCTAACCTAACAAACCTTCAAATATTTGCCAAAACTATTGAATGACAAGAACTGATGAGGTTTGGATATTACGAGGGATGTCGACATGAGACGATGATAGTTTTTATCTGAAATTTGAGACAGCATGATAGAAAGCATACTGCTAATTAAGTGTACGCAAATCACACCTTTCTCTCGTTTGAGTGGATTGCAATTCGTACATGTATCTCAGAACTCGTACACGATTTCAAGATTAGGCCGCAACCCACCTACACAGATTATAATCAGCCTTCCATACCACCCATTCATTAATAACAATAAGACGTGATAAGTTGGCAGAGTATGACCTAATAAACTGAATTTACCACCTTGTGTGCTAAATATTGTAACCTTGTGTTACGAACATTGTTTGTTATCCAGTCCTCTCCAGTGTAAACTGTCTAGAACCTGGACTCATCGGTACAGTCGGTCACCGATACAGTAGCGAAATTTGCTGAAGGCGCAGAACGTATTCAAACTATATTGTCAGTAAGTACTGTTTGAAATGGTTTCCTCTACTCTTGGACCTGTAGATTTCTAGTTGATTGCTATGGATTCCTGCAGATGGACTTACTACACCAGTAATTCAATGCCTTTTATAATTAATATAATAAAAAATAGTCAAATTGTTTGTTTTTTATTAACACCGACAAGATAGAGGGTTTGGGGACAACTCCACACTCTTCTATATCAGGCCTAAATAGGACCAACCTGCTTCGGTGGCCATAGTCTAACGCGCTACTCTCGCAATGGCCTAGACTGCTGATGATAGGGAGATACGGTTTAAATTCCGGTCAGGTGTACTAAGCTCGGTTTTCCACTCTTCCTCCACGTAAATGCGGGTACTATTCCTTTAAATTCAACCTTCCTCATCCCTAACTCACTAACCTAACTAATACGTACATATGTTTATAATGGGAAGGTAGTAAGATGGAGTACTAAAAAATAGAGCACAATCTAGATTTAATCATGTATTTTACAAATCATGACTTTATATTCTAAAATTCCAATGTTTTTATATATTCTTTTGATAAGTTTGATCTAAATAAATTAGCTTTAGCAGTTTTTAATCTCATCAAAGTTTTTTAATTTATTTAGGTCGTTTCTTTGTACACTTGAGCACAGGAACAGACAAACAAATAAATATCAGACATTTAATTGAAGTTTTATAGGATTTATGTGACCCTCTCAATAATAAATTATTTCACCCACAAATGAACCCATGTCAATTTTAATATGAATTATTATTTAAAAACAAGCTTGTAATCGTTTTCCTAAAATATATGTAGGTCCTATCGCTAGAATTATTAATTTATCTTCGGGCTGACACCAATGAGCCCAGAGATGTGTGTTGGTCCGTAGACCACAGGTTGGTAAACACTGTACCACACAAAACACAGACTGGGCAGCTTCTAACTCAATTTTCATCCGCTATTGAACGCTTTTGCACGGTCCGTGGCTGGGTCTATTAGGATAACAGAAACAACCTCATCTCCCGGAGAAAGTTTGTCTACGTGCTGTTTCATCTCTGTCGCTTTGCAACAAGTAGTAGTAGTATATTGAAATATCAACTAGCTATACAACACACTGTCTGTACCTCTGAAATTACTAGAGATATTTCAACTTTAAATCTAAGGAGAAATTACAGGAGCTATTTCAACTTGAAATCCAAGGATAAATTACCGGAGATATTTCAACTTTAAATCCAAGGAGAAATTACAGGAGCTATTTCAACTTTAAATCCAAGGAGAAATTACAGGAGCTATTTCAACTTTAAATCCAAGGAGAAATTACAGGAGCTATTTCAACTTTAAATCCAAGGAGAAATTACAGGAGCTATTTCAACTTGAAATCCAAGGATAAATTACAGGAGATATTTCAACTTTAAATCCAAGGAGAAATTACAGGAGCTATTTCAACTTTAAATCCAAGGAAAAATTACAGGAGATATTTTAACTTGAACTTCAAGGAGAAATTACAGGAGCTATTTCGACTTTAAACCCAAGGAGAAATTACGGGAGATATTTCAACTTTAAACCCAAGGAGAAATTACGGGAGATATTTCAAACTTTAAATCCAAGGAGAAATTACAGGAGATATTTCAACTTTAAATCCAAGGAAAAATTACAGGAGATATTTTAACTTGAACTTCAAGGAGAAATTACAGGAGATATTTCAACTTTAAACCCAAGGAGAAATTACGGGAGATATTTAAACTTTAAACCCAAGGAGAAATTACGGGAGATATTTCAACTTTAAATCCAAGGAGAAATTACAGGAGATATTTCGACTTTAAACCCAAGGAGAAATTACGGGAGATATTTCAACTTTAAACCCAAGGAGAAATTACGGGAGATATTTCAACTTGAAATCCAACGAGAATTGTTAAGACTCTAAATATGTTAAGAACATGACACAGTTCCTTAACATTATGTACTTAGAATTTTCTAAATGCACATTCCACTTGTATTTGATAGGACTGTATTTATGCTATAGTTTTAAAGTTCCTTTATTTGTTTATTTATGGTTTATTTATATTGAAGAATCTACAACAAGATGGCAGTCCCTCATACCAATATTTGATTTAATCTAAATAAACGAGTTTATTGTAGATGTCGGTCAAGGAGCCTACTGTGTTTAATTATTAAATCCTCTTGCTTGTTTTGTTTGTCTTCGTTGGTTCTGGTTGGAGAAAATATCGATTCTTTGAAGCTTCTTATATTTGTTTTTATATTTTAATCTAGTATTTTGCTCTGAGGTTATATCATTTTGGCTTTAAGGGGCATTTTTTTTTAAAGGTTTGGTCTGTACTCTACTCGTCAAACAAGGTGGTTGGTTTTTATATTATAATAAATGTTATTAGTTTTATATTTTCCCCTGTGTGTTATTAGAATATTCCGTAGCTATTTTAAATAATATAATTATTTACCTATATTATTAACCCCTTCTATAAATATGATTGTAGTGTAGTTTAAATTCTAATCTTCTTTAACTTTGGTAAAGCTCAACATTTTGCCTTCACATCTGTGTATAATTTTTGATGATCATTGGTTTTAGTTTTTATCAATATATTTGATTTAGATAAACCAATATCTAGGCCAAACTATAATAGTACGAAGATGCCCTCTTTATATTTGTTAATATTTTTATTATTATTATTATTATGTATATTTATTTCATTATTTATGTGATATAAATTGTGTTATCCAATTGGTTTTTAGAAGGATCGTTGGAATGGGTGGACAGAAAAGTTGTATCAATCAGTGGTTGTGATTGCGCTAATCACAATGTTTAGAGATCTTAATTGTTTTATTTTGTTGTTAATGGTAGTCGAACCCTAACCTATAGGGATATTTTTGGATAAGTTTTTTTTAAATTTGTTTATATTTGGTAAATATTTATTAAATTTGTTTCGAAGTAAAATTAATTTTTTTGTAGGATAAAAAGAACGCGGAGATCATTGGCTGTTTGAAAAGGAGCCAAGGAGATCGCTCCTTTTATCTAGAATCTTTGTAATGGCGTCAGATTTAACAAGGACATGAAATGTCTCTCTGTAAATTTAAAAACAACAACTTAATAAGTCTAAAAGGTCATATACACCAAGTATTTGAGGGGATTGTATAAGTAATTAGTATATTTACAATCAGAGAAGAATTTATTGGATTTCTCTTGTCAGATTTAAAGGAAGTAAGTGTTCAATATGTTCTGTTCTATTTGCACATTTTAAATCCATGAAGAAGGTTCATGTCAAAATATGTTCGCCATTTTTTTTTATTTGGAGCAATGATTTATAACTAACAAACTTGTTTTGTAGTTAGTCAAGTAACTGGGGGGGAGTGGTGGATTTATATTTTTGCCTCCTAGGGGCTACACAGAGCTTGCCCCCTACCCCCTTTCAACCTGTAAACCACCCTCAGTCATCTCCCACCCCTCAGACCCCCGTTCTGTGTAAATTATAGACTAAACACCATTCAGAGAAGTATTGTATGAATGTTAGTGATGAGGGACTTATAATCTAATATATCCCTCCATCACTTTGACTGTAATGATACTAAAAAAACTCGAACATAATCTCTAGTTGTTCAGTTACTCTTCAGCTGCCAGCTTTTATTTAAATATTTTTAAAATCTAAATGGTGGTCTAAACCCCCCACACCCCATCCCAGAAAACCTTGCCTTTAAATTTGTTAAAATGAAATAAAGGACAATTACCGTGATTATTATTTGAAAATGTTTATTATACCAGATATTATAATTGCCGCCATGGGCTAAGGCCCCCTGAACCCTCCTGTAAATCCAACACTGACTGGGAGTACTTTTTATGATGTGGAGACCAAATTACAGAAAGGAATTCCAAGTTCCTTCGTATTGGTCATAAAAAATAAAATATAATGTGTATTTACGTGTTGTTGCGTAATATTTTTTAAAGAAATACGGTGAGGTCTCCTGTTGACGGAACCAGAAGAGGATAGTTCCCGAGGTGTTTCCAGACTGTGTCGTCATAGGTTTGTGACGAGAGAGACACACCCTGTGACGACACAGTTTAGTCCCGAGAGGGAAAGGACGAGGGTTGTTTATCCTGCTCTCCATAACGTTCGCTATGTAAATAACCGGACCAATTTACTCCACTCCGAGGCGCTTTGAACCACTCGACGAGACGCTTCGTCAACGTCTTCGGACGCCCGGCGCGGCGCTCAGTTCGTCGGAGAATCCATGTTCTCTTTCCTTCCTCTCTTCCGGTGAAGGATGGAAACCCCTCCTGTTTGTGATAGGGGTTAGGGGGGGGGAGATGACAGGATAGAGAGAGAGAGAGAGAGGTGCAAACTATTACAAGTGCCTGCCGCCCTATTTGACCACAGAATGTTCTGATATTGGCACAATCCGGATTACATAAGAAGTCCCTTCCTGGTCTGACAGCTAGTAAATATACTAGAGTTACTCTCACGTATTCATACGCCAAGTCGTGTGATCTACAGTTGTTACGTTTGATATATACCTATAAAATAACACTAATAATGTTGTAAATTTATTTCAGTGTATACCACCAAGGTTTGGCGGCTAGACGGTGGCTGAGGCGGATCTAATTGTCTTCTGAGGTAGCTCCGTTTTCTTCGTCCGGATGAGAGTATGTGGTGTCAGTAGAAGTCTTAACTAACCATACCATGGCAACCATATAAACAATTCCCCTTAAAGGGAAAAAAACCTATGGTACCACCGGGAATTGAAGTCTGTACCTCTAGACTAGGGGCCAAGAATGCTGACCAAGAGGCCGGCCTAGCCAAATGTTATCAATGTTGAAAACACCTCATGCTTTTCCTGAAGGACCCTTTATATGGAAATAGTTCTTGTAGCGACTGATATTAATATCAATATAGCCACAGGTCCAGTATATCAGTGGGGCGGGGAACTAGGATATCTATAACAGCCCCGTACCACTGATGTATCCATAGGTCCAGTATATACAGTGAGGCGGGGAACTAGGATATCTATAACAGCCCCGTACCACTGATGTATCCACAGGTCCAGTATATCAGTGGGACGGGGAAATATAAACGGACAAGGGCTTAAACAGTTATGGGGCAGCGATTCAGGAACGGACGCTGTGTAATCTCATCATGGCGGAGGTATAATTTAATTTGTTCTGGAAGAGGCCCCCTCGACCCGCTTGTTTCCTTGAGATGGACGTGGATCTGAGCGTGCCCAGGTCAATTAGAGTTCCTGAGGGATGATGGGGCTAAAGTTTGGAAATGGTCACGTGCTTGCTTGTTTGTTTACTTTATTACCAAGACTGCCCCGTGGCAAGGGAGCTTCGCCCGCCTTGTGGCTGACATTCACTCCCTTGCACTGACAAAGTGTGCACTACTCGGTTTTCCCCGTACGTTAGCAAGCAGAGAAACTATCAGCGCCGTGAGATAGCCCGAGTAGGCTACTCGCCATACTACACGGCAAAGATGGTAACATAGTGCCGAGCAACTTGATTGGTACTAGAGCGAGCTAACTCCATACATTTGCCCATCACCGCGTATTACTAACTATTCAGGCTATATTCATTTATAATAATTACTCTAACGGGATAGGGATGAGGAAGGAAGTATGTTATAGGTAATCTACCCACTTTGGCCTGGAAGGAGAGTGGGAAACCATTTAGTAAAAACCACCCTCAGTAGACCCGACTGGGATTCGAACCATGATGTCCCCGCCGTCAATAGGACAGTCTAACACGAGAGTGTGACTCCTTAGAGCATCCGGCCTTAAAGTGGGTTTGAGCTCATTTGTTTGGTCAGTTTGAGTGACAACATAGTTAGGTAAATCTTTCATCTACCTGTTTTCTCGCTCCACGGGAATAAATTGAAAGTTTTTGAGAACAAGTTGCCGATAAATTGATTTAGACATAACCAGGAGAATGGAGAAAGTTACATTATGAAGAACTTCATAGTTTGTAAGTATCTCCAAACATATAAAAGATAATAAATACACGCAGACTGAGGTGAGGGTATCATGTGTGTTTAGGTGATGACAGGCGCGTACACAACATTTTAGTTGGAAAACCTGAAGATACAAGACCCCTTGGTTGGCAGGTACTTCGATGGGAGGATAATGAAGGTGTCTGGGTTTCAAATTGGAGATTGGATGAAAGTTTCTCAGGATAAGACTTATGTTCTGGTGGCCATGAACTTTTGCGTTCCTCAAGTCCAGAAAGTTGGTTAGTTAACTATGCGGGCGTGCACAGTAGGGTACAGGTGGAACTGGTCTATCACCACAGTTGCTTGGTCTTGAACTGACGATACTGCAGATACAATCTCGCGTCGTTGGAAGGCCTGGGAGGACATCTTATTTTCCTGCAGCATCCAGGGAAGACTGCTCTGGTGTCCCCTGGCACCAACTGGCACGGGGGCTTGGCATGCACGCTGCTGCACCTGCGCAACCAAGTGTGGCACAGTCAGGACAAGGCTGAACAAAACAAAAGGTGTGTAAGCGGAGTTGAAGGTTACATTGAGTTGTATCGATAATACTGCGCGGCTGGGCTGTATCGCTTGTAGCCCTGTACTAATGTACCGTTGCTCAGGGGCCGCCCGAATATACTGATCGTACTTCCTTTCCGTGAAGGCTCTTTCCACGTCTTGACGAGATGAGAGTGGTACTAAGTACGAGGGTGTAGAACCAGCATAACTAAACAAACCCTGTTGACCGTTTGGGTAATTCTCCTTTCTGGAAAAATACCCATGGTATCAGCCGGGAATCAAACCCGGGACCTTTTGGTTCGTAGCCAGGTGCACTGACCAATACACCACGAGGACAGTGTACCAAAGAACCAAAGAGGATACACTGAATATAAGAACTGAAGGAACTGCATGTCTTAGAGAAGTAGCTTTATCTTTGTTCTTTCTCTTTTACTCGTTGTAAAATCTCCTCGTTCTCAGTTGTGTCTGAAGGTGATGTGCTGGAGTAAGAAAGAGCTACTGGCAACATCGACTAGCCAGCGTTGCCAAATTTGTCTTATATTTGAGGAAAGATTGACCACAAGAGAACTACAACGCTGTTGTCCTATAGTAATCATGGACACTGTAGTAAATCATCTCATCTGCCTTCTACTCCGCTCCGCCTTCTGTTTCGCTCTGCCTCGTTCTCGCGTACGTGCCTTAGTACCAAGGAGTAACATACCCGCATCGGTGATCACCTGGTTCTACGCGTCACACTCGCGTAAGACTGGTCTGCTGGTGACCGGAATATCGGGGTTAGAATCCCTGTCGAGTGTACTGAGGGTGGTTTTCACCCTCCTTCTACACAAATTCGGGTACATTTCATCCAAGATTCAACCTTTAGACCTACTACACTAGCGTTATTAATGTATGCGTATAACCCCAACACCGCGGAATAAAACAGCTCATACTCGAGTATCTTCTTGGAAAGATATACGTACAATACTCGTATAGTCCTAATAAAACATCTAGAGCAGGGGTTTCCAAATGGTGGCCCACGGTGCCCTTTTCTGCGGCCCATCAAGTTGTTTGGTAAACTAAAATACTGTAGTAAAATTTATGTTTCCATCCAAGTAAAGGAAAGTTTCGACTTGCGTGGAAAAAAATCCAACTGATACTTATTCAGCAATAAACTTAAGTTGTGCTCTATTTTTATAGTAACTTTATCCACGAGAGTCCTTCCCCTTTCCCCTTAGTCGATTATGATGCGGTCTGCCACTAGACTCGTGGATTAAATTGTGTCCCTGGGCACTTTTAGTTTGGAAACCCCTGATCTAGAGGTTAAACACTCACTCAACCTTTATTAATAAAATCATTAATCTAAAAACTGTCCATGCAGTGAATCCAGGTATTCGTCATTTTATCAATGGAGGTATAAATTAAATGCCGGCTTACGTTCCTCGTGTTATATTGCTGTTTTTCTGCTAAATTTATATTCATATGATCCATAATATCTTACCCCGTAGTGACGATAGCCGTGTGGGACAACCCGTATCCCGCTCTACAGGTCTGCTTGGTACACCTCGTTAGGTCGTATCGGTCCACTCCGTCCATGAAGACGATACTGTGTTTCTTGTCCAGACACATCCGAGGGTAGGCTGCAACAACGCGCATCATGACGTCATTACTCATTTATACCAACTGACGGTGACTTTGGATTGTTCTGCCAATTATTGTGTTGGAATTGTTCTCGTAGCCCAGATCCATTTATGGACAGATATACTGTTTACAGCGCACTATATATCCTGGTATGGGCTAGAGCAAGTTGTTACTTTCATTGATCTGTCTCAGTCTCACTTAAGGCTCTGACAAATATGAAAGAGACAGAGATATGAACAATACTAGTAATAACATTCAATAAACAGCCAGTCCTTGTGAAGGTGTCGCTTGTAGGGTCAGTTGGTGGCTTGGCAGACTGAAGTGCAAGAGTACCTTCTGGCTCAGTGAGGAAACTACCTCATCCTTCATTTCCCTAGTACACCTCTTCAGTGCTAACTAAGTTATATAGGGGTTTTACAGTTTTACCAGGGGAAACTGATGAGGATCCAACCAAACCTCAGATTGTTATTAAATTGTGTCGATTCTACCAATTATTGTATTGGGTTAGTTCTGTTATGAATAGTTTTATAGTAGTTCAACTATTGTGTCGATTCTACCAGTTATTGTATTGGGTTAGTTCTGTTATGAATAGTTTTATAGTAGTTCAACTATTGTGTCGATTCTACCAATTATTGTATTGGGTTAGTTCTGTTATGAATAGTTTTATAGTAGTTCAACTATTGTGTCGATTCTACCAGTTATTGTATTGGGTTAGATCTGTTATGAATAGTTTTATAGTAGTTCAACTATTGTGTCGATTCTACCAATTATTGTATTGGGTTAGTTCTGTTATGAATAGTTTTATAGTAGTTCAACTATTGTGTCGATTCTACCAGTTATTGTATTGGGTTAGATCTGTTATGAATAGTTTTATAGTAGTTCAACTATTGTGTCGATTCTACCAATTATTGTATTGGGTTAGTTCTGTTATGAATAGTTTTATAGTAGTTCAACTATTGTGTCGATTCTACCAGTTATTGTATTGGGTTAGTTCTGTTATGAATAGTTTTATAGTAGTTCAACTATTGTGTCGATTCTACCAATTATTGTATTGGGTTAGTTCTGTTATGAATAGTTTTATAGTAGTTCAACTATTGTGTCGATTCTACCAGTTATTGTATTGGGTTAGTTTTGTTATGAATAGTTTTATAGTAGTTCAACTATTGTGTCGATTCTACCAGTTATTGTATTGGGTTAGTTCTGTTATGAATAGTTTTATAGTAGTTCAACTCGATATTGTGTTGTAATAGTTCCAATAGCTGTTGTATAGCTTTGTATTACTTCTACTAGTTATTGTATCTTAGTAAGATTGAAGTCCTACAATAGCTCTTCTGACTATATTGTTAAGGTTGGAGGTAAAAGAAGGTAATTTAGAAGTACATGGATGACAAAATAAATATATCAACTGAAAAAAATCTTGAAACTCAAATTAACATATTTATGATAAGAACCGTTTTTTTTTAATAATTAAACTATAGCGAGTGAGGTACATTTAGGAAAAACGTATTTACTAGTATGAGCCTGTATCTTTTATCTTATTCCACCATTATGTAATTATAGTTTGAACATACCTGGATGTTCTGCTACGAAATCTGTGCTGATCCAGGCTTTAATCTCTGCACACAGGATCATCGCGGCCACATAGTGGAGACATTTCTCAGTCAGGAACAGCATGGCCTCTTAGATAAACCAGCTTGGTCACAGGTAGTTCTCCAATATGACGAACTATATCACCAGGAGTTTAGACTAGCTTGGTCACAGGGATTTCTCCAATATGACGAACTATATCACCAGGAGTATAGACTAGCTTTGTCTCAGGTAGTTCTCCAATATGACGAACTAGATCACCAGGAGTTTAGACTAGCTTGGTCACAGGTAGTTCTCCAATATGACGAACTATATCACCAGGAGTTTAGACTAGCTTGGTCACAGGTAGTTCTCCAATATGACGAACTATATCACCAGGAGTTTAGACTAGCTTGGTCACAGGTAGTTCTACAATATGACGAACTATATCACCAGGAGTTTAGACTAGCTTGGTCACAGGTAGTTCTCCAATATGACGAACTATATCACCATGAGATTATAAGCTATCTTGATAACAGGTAGTTCTCCAATATGACGAACTATATCACCAGGAGTATAGACTAGCTTTTTCTCAGGGAGTTCTCCAATATGACGAACTATATCACCAGGAGTATAGACTAGCTTTGTCTCAGGGAGTTCTCCAATATGATGAACTATATCACCAGGAGTATAGACTAGCTTTGTCTCAGGGAGTTCTCCAATATGATGAACTATATCACCAGGAGTATAAAATAGCTTGGTCACAGGTAGTTCACCAATATGACGAACTATATCACCATTAGATTATAGAATAGCTTGGTCACAGGTAGTTCTCCAATATGATGAACTATAGAATCATGAGCTTAGAGACTAGCACAGGTAGTTCTCCAATATGACGAACTATATCACCACGAGATTATAAACTAGCTTAATCACAGGTAGTTCTCCAATCTGACAAACTATATCACCACGTCATTATAGACTAGCTTGGTCACAGGTAGTTCACTAATATGATGAACTATATCACCATTAGATTATAAACTAGATTGGTCACAGATAGTTCTCCAATATGACGAAATATATCCCCATGAAATGATAGACTATCTTGGTCACAGGTAGTTTACCAATATGACGAACTATATAACCATGAAATGGTAGGCGAGCTTGGTCACGAATAATCTTTCAGCAATAAAATGAACTTTTTACATCCGCTTATTTCTAAATACTAAAAACATTAATTTAAGCTATCTAAATCAAAGCTAATATGATTCAAAACACGAACTGATGAAACCGTTACACCCATAAGAAACTTTGAGGTATTACGTCCTCCATTTTGTGAGCCCCACCTCCCCTCCACTCCCCCCTCCACATGGATGAATTAATAAGGAACAATAACAAAGGTCGCCTCAGGTTTTAGGGATGGCTCTGGTAACAATGGAACTTCGTCAAACTTTAATATTGTGTTAATATACACTGTGTCTGAGATAATGATGACAATGTCCGTAGCTATAATTATATCGCAATAAACTGGACATGAAGGGGATTAAATTTACCTAAAACACAATAGGTGGTATTTCCGTAGGTTTTATAAAGCCGTAAAACCTTTAAAGTGGGCTATACTCATAACTTCTTTGTTATGACATAATATATTCATTTTTATAACTTTAAATGATTAAATGAAGCTCACAAAACAATCTTCTTCTTTTTTACAATACCTTTATGGAATTTTATCACTCATTTTATGTTTTAGATGACTAGATACTACATCATTTAAAGGATGATGAGGAAATTTTAATCTATTTACTGCTAAGCCACCATGTTTATTAACTTTGCACCATTTCAACGTAACAATAAAGACCCATCTCGGATCATAAATCGCATATATTAAACCAAGAACAGCTTTTAGAATCAGTTTTTATTGACGCGATCCCAATAGTAGAGGGCTTAGTTCCATTCATAGCTGACATTAAATGGCAATTTATTTAACTTTAATTTTGATACAATAATTTATTTCCATTTTAAACTCTTCATAGTGCAATTATGATGTTGTATTAGTAAAATGAAACCAGGCTATACAATTCAATAACAATAACACAGCTATGGTAGCAAGAACACTAAGCTTATAGTAAGTTCACAGCATTGATAATAAGAACGCACCATTGGTTACAATAACACTGGATTGATAGTAAGAACACAGAATGGGTTACAAAAACACAGGATTGATCGTAAGAACACAGAATGGGTTACAATAACACTGGATTGATTGTAAGAACACAACATTGGTTACAATAACACAGGAATGATCGTAAGAGAACAGCATTGGTTACAATAACACAGGATTGATTGTAAGAACACAACATTGGTTACAATAACACTGGATTGGTCGTAAGAACACAGCATTGGTTACAATAACACTGGATTGATAGTAAGAACACAGCATTGGTTACAATAACACAGGATTGATTGTAAGAACACAACATTGGTTACAATAACACTGGATTGATCGGAAGAAAACAGCATTGGTTACAATAAAACTGGATTGATAGTAAGAACACAGCATTGGTTACAATAACACAGGAATGATCGTAAGAACACAACATTGGTTACAATAACACATGATTGATTGTAAGAACACAACATTGGTTACAATAACACTGGATTGATCGTAGGAACACAGCATTGGTTACAATAACACTGGATTTATAGTAAGAACACAGCATTGGTTACAATAACACAGGAATGATCGTAAGAGCACAGCATTGGTTACAATAACACAGGATTGATTGTAATAACACAACATTGGTTACAATAACACTGGATTGATCGGAAGAAAACAGCATTGGTTACAATAAAACTGGATTGATAGTAAGAACACAGCATTGGTTACAATAACACAGGAATGATCGTAAGAACACAACATTGGTTACAATAACACATGATTGATTGTAAGAACACAGCATTGGTTACAATAACACAGGAATGATCGTAAGAACTCAGCATTGGTTACAATAACACTGGATTGATAGTAAGAACACAGCATTGGTTACAATAACACAGGAATGATCGTAAGAGCACAGTATTGGTTACAATAACACAGGATTGATCGTAAGAACACAACATTGGTTACAATAACACAGGATTGATTGTAAGAACACAACATTGGTTACAATAACACTGGATTGATCGTAAGAACACAACATTGGTTACAATAACACTTGATTTATAGTAAGAACACAGCATTGGTTACAATAACACAGGATTGATTGTAAGAACACAACATTGGTTACAATAACACTGGATTGATCGTAAGAACACAGCATTGGTTACAATAACACTGGATTGATAGTAAGAACACAGCATTGGGTACAATAACACAGGAATGATCGTAAGAGCACAGCATTGGTTACAATAACACAGGATTGATTTAAGAACACAACATTGGTTACAATAACACTGGATTGATCGTAAGAACACATTGGTTACTATAACACTGGATTTATAGTAAGAACACAGCGTTGGTTACAATAACACAGGATCTATAGTAAGAACACAGCATTGGTTACAATAACACTGGATTGATAGTAATAACACAGCATTGGTTTCAATAACACTGGATTGATAGTAAGAACACAGCATTGGTTACAATAACACTGGATTGATCGTAAGAACACAACATTGGTTTCAATAACACAGGATTGATAGTAAGAACACAACATTGGTTACAATAACACTGGATTGATAGTAAGAACACAGAATTGGTTACAATAACACTGGATTGATAGTAAGAACACAGCATTGGTTACAATAACACTGGATTGATCGTAAGAACACAGCATTGGTAGCTTGTTATTGTAAACGATTTAGTCCCTTGGAATGCTTAGGTAACTATCGTTTATAAAGGATTACATTATAATCACATTGTTTATGTAATTTCTCTGTCGGGGGATTTCTGTGTGTATTAATTAACATTTTAATCAAATAACTAGATAATTTGGTAATGAACACATCATATATTCAAAATAAGTCAGCAATGAACGTGTCGACATTTGTTAATTAGTAACAATTACATTTATTACAAATATTTTTCAAACCCATTAATAATATATTATGTAAACACAGCTTATATGACTCACCAGATATTGAACAATTAAGCCACATAACAGAGAAAATACCACTGTGTTATTATTGTTTATTTGAGGTAGAACTATTTAGCGTGCACTTTCAAAACCGACTGATTATATACCCACACGAGAATTTCTATGAGTTAAAGGGCTTACCAATGTTGCCGAGAAAGTTATTTTCGCAAATCTTCCAGGGTTATGTTACACGCCACAATCGACATGAGACCAACGGCTTTACTTCCCCTCCGAAGTAAGTTGTGCTACGGTTTTCCATAGCTCAAGAAAAGTCCGTAGACCTTGGCTTGGTTTTAACCCAAGACCACTGAGGTCAATTACTACAGCGCTAGTAGTAAGAATGATTGCACGTTTAGAATTCCTTACTCTGGTCTAGTAAATCCAGTCATCTAGCTAAAGTTGGATGCCGATAAGAAAATGATGATTAATGTATTCGTTGTCATAACAATTTCAGATGAAATTATTGTGATTTATTATCAAATTATTTATTAACTAGAGACTATAATCATTCTCATGAACATAAACCGACATTTACTACTTGACAATAGACAAGCAACATCAATAAATATACGATTATTTTAACTACCACAAAAGACCAAAGCAACGTCCCTCCACAATAAATAGTTAATTTTATATATTCCTTTGTTCCTTTTTTTGACCTTAAACATGTTTTTGAATATGTTTATTATATTGGTAAGCGCAATCTTTAAATAAATAATATGTTCTAGTGAAGGTAGCCCTTTAGCGTGTAATAAAGTAGAGCTACATTTAAAACTTCAGACATTGAAAAATAATAACAAAAACACATGAAATATTGTATATACTTCCTGTAATACAATATTGTATATACTTCCTGTGATACAATGTTGTAATCACTTCCTTTACATCTGGTTTAATATTTTCCACAATATTATATACCGATACTAATATTCAAATACATATTTTTAGTACACTAATTGTTTTAATTACATGTAATTACCATTAATACCACTGCATTTGTCAGGTATATAGATTACTATTTTCACTTTTAATTAATAGTAGCATCGACATCACTGTTATTATGAAACAATATTTTAAGAAAATGTAAACCATTAGGATGTGTGTGACGCCATTATATTTGTATCCAATTATTGGAGTTTGAAACTTAATATAAAAAAACTAAATTAAACGTTTACCGGGGAAGAATGGCTTATTTATTTCGATCGAGTCAAAATAACAGAAATTTTGTCTTTGCTTGATACATATTTTTAGTATTCTGAACAAAGGTTTAGTCATGTGTTAAATATATTTTTAAATTATTTATATATTACCGAACTAAAAATTAAATCCTATTGGTAGTACTAGACATGTAGAATGTTTTAGTTTTACAATGAATAGAACATATTAAACATGTAGCAGGTTTTACAAGGAAGATTTAACTAAATATTTAGTATGTTTTACAGGAAAGAGTAAACACTAGACATGTAGCATGTTTTAAAGTGAAGAATAAATACTAGATATCTGGAATATTTTACAATAAAGAGCAAATACTATACATTTAGCACGTTATACACGATAAAATAACAATTTTTTTATACATGTAGTAAATTTTGCTGTGAATATAAACAACTTATCAATTAGTTTCTCTTAGGTGAATGATGGTTCGTCGTTGCTGCTTGCTAACTATTTGGTCCACATACTCCAGTCCTCATGTATAAACTTCCCTTTAGGACATATCACCTTGTTCAACCACGTCTCAGTCTGATTTCTCGCCGCCAGGCCAAGCTACCGAGAGAAAACGCCTCCCCGACCCTCCAGCTAATGAAATGAATAATTCCCGTTGATTCATATCGACCACATTAGCACCTACTGGCCGACCACATTGTTGCAACGAGATTGTCCCGGTTCAACACAAACAATAAACTTTTCTTGCGTAGAAGTTATTATTTTAATTGTCTCCTTGGAATTGTTGAAGTCGTATCGTGAGAAGCTATCTTCGACCAAATGTTTCTCAGCTCACGACTGAGCATTGACGTCGCAACAACTCAGCCAGACTGCAACTGCTGTAGAGGTTCTCGTATCAAGGATGGAGACCGATTGCTGGTTATGTATGGTTTATTGTTTAGTAGCTACTAGTAGTTCTTGTAGTTATGTGACCAGTAGGCCTCACTTCGTCCATGTTTATAAGTTAAGAATTATGTCATGTTCTTATCGTTACAAAAGTCTTAACATTTCTCTTTGTATTTCAAGTTGAAACATCTTCTATAATTTCTCTTTGTATTTCAAGTTGAAACATCTTCTATAATTTCTCTTTTTATTTCAAGTTGAAACATCTTCTATAATTTCTCTTTGTATTTAAAGTTGAAACATCTTCTATAATTTCTCTTTGTATTTAAAGTTGAAACATCTTCTATAATTTCTCTTTGTATTTCAAGTTGAAACATCTTTTATAATTTCTCCTTGTATTTGAAGTAGATGTTTGTTATGTGACCAAGTTAAACAGAAAACAAATGAACACTTAATCAAATAGTACATTATATTCATCGCTAATAATATCCTTTGTTCACTTATTTTAAATTGTCAGTGTAGGGTACTCGAATTAAGGTCAGTATTTTTGAAGTTTTTATATCCGTACCACCACCCCACCTTACCCTCGGTGGTGGGATAATTTAAGTAGAACAATACATACATAAACCTAAATATATAAGAAATAACAATATAAGGATAAGTTTAAATAACAACTATTTAATGGACGTGCAACTGCATATGATGCATACAACATGATAGGTACACAATCTCAATTAGTACGGTCTATAGCCTTGACTGTGTCAAGCAAGATATTTAGCTAGGCACAGACCAAGGTTTTACAGGCGTGAAGCGCATGAAGGTCAAACTTGACCTCACTAGGTGGTTAGGAACAATCCGTAAGCTTAACCTGTTAGCGGGGTACAAGGTACGGACGTACGTATCGTGGTATGGGGCAGATTCAAGTTCTGTTTCCTGGAGCGACAACGATACTACAGCAAAGGAAATCCACAGAGAAAGAGCAAGATGAAAATTAATGGTTAAATAATCAACACAAAGAGCCGTGCTAGAGGGGCGGAAGCAGCCCACAGGTTGAACCCCCCAACAGGAGTTCACCATAAACAATATGAATTCTATTTATATATATATATCTTACCTCGGGCCGTGCTGGAGGGGCAGAGGCGGCCCACAGGTTTAACACCCCAACTGGAGTTCAATATAAACAAAATACCTAGCTAGGCATCATTCCAAGGCCCTCGAATTATCAGAACTATCGTTTCCCCAACAAGCTACCACCGAAATAGGTAAAATGGTCATACAGGTTATGACGTGGGATACACTCCCATTTTACGCCGCTCGCCCGAAGACTCAGCAAGGAGCTTGCGTGAAGCGCAAGATCATAATATTTAAACTAAACTGACGGCAATAGACTTTACATAACAAAGTCGGCCGATCCTCAGAATAAATATTCCCTAAACACCTAATAACTATTATTATTATTAGCACCGCGTCTTACTACCCATTCGGGTTATACGCACTTACGCTAATGTGTAATGGTAGGGTGATTGTGAGATGAAATGAAGGACCTACAGTTTAACGTGGGATCCGAACCACGGTGGAGGCCTGGCATTCCTCACATTCACAAGTTGTGATTTAAACACGTCTTATCAAAGGTGAAGGAAGGGTTTGACAATCATATAAATCTGTGCCGGGACCGAGGATTGAAGCCCGGCCGCCAGCATAGAAGTCTGACACCTTACCCCTAGACCGCCAGGTCACCCACCTAATAACTATTATTTATTCAAAACCTAACGACTATCCCTCCTTTTATCTACCGCCGTGAAAGTTACTTCCTCCGGTTGAGGTGACCCCTCGTCGTGAACAGCATGGCCACCGCTGTGCAAATGTTTGGTTATTTGACTGGTGCGATATCTCGTAGACTATCGGCGATAGCAATCATGTCGTTGTCAAGCTATCCCTGGAGTTATATAGCGGTAGAAGTGAAGCATGCCGGGATGGAAGAAAGTGAAGGGGGGTC
>CABFOV010002185.1:29600-91389 GCA_902141375.1 Timema poppense
TCACTTCATTATGGTTTATGAGCAGAGGGCGACAAGGGCATATCTCCACCTGAATTGCCCTTGCATTCGGGGGGTCATGGGTGCCTGGGACCACACCTGGCGTCCATCTAAGGGACTGAAGGGTTGATTCAGTTAGTATGTAAGTCTTGTTGAACACCCTAGTGGTACTATCATTATATTAGTTGTGGTGTGTCCAGTTAATTTATAAGCGAAGTTGAAGTTGAAGTCAATTTATAAAAAAGGACACTAGCTTTGGTTGAGTGCTAATTTTACTATGGTTGATCATAGCCACTGGCATTATATATTAATTTTTAAAATGATAGTCAAATATTACATAATTTAATTATGTTAGGTGTTCTCTCTTTCGACAGGTCCATTGCCTTATCTAAGTCTTCCAGCCTGTCCTATCAGAAGCTTTTTTTTTGTATCCTGAAACTTAATCCTCTCTCCTTGTTTTAGGAAATCTATAAATATTGCATTAAAGTTCTTCCTGGGCCCTTTGTCCCTTCCACCTTGTCTTTTATGACGTCACTCATGACATTACTTCTCTTGATGTGATCCGTTCAGTTGGGTTGGTCTTCTCTTCATACGATCACCTGCAGACGCCGCTAGTCACCCGATCTGTCCACTTTATCCTTTCTATTCTCCCCCAGCACCATATTTCAAATCCTCCCAAATATTTATTATTCTTTTAAAATATATAAAATAAATATTATTTAGAATATTTTGCTAAAACTTATTATAAATAAACTAATTAACTACTTTCGATAATTTTTCGAATCAAAAATTTCCTTCCTCAAGAAGAAAAACACATACCTTTAACTTTCTTTTCGTTGAAGCAATCTCTTTATTTTATTAATGACAAACTTCTCGACATTACAACTTTTTACCAGAAAAGGGGTGGGGGTGGAGGTAGTAAGTAGAGGTACAACAGTGAAATTTAGAAGCCTGTACAGTCTCGTCATAAAGTAAAAGTTTTAGAAACAGCGGTACATGGGGAGGGGGGCGGGGGGAGACAGGTTCTAGAGGGCGTATTTCAGTTCCCTACTCAAGGCATTAAACTAATTAAAATAACGTCCACGTTCCCGGGCCAGAAGGGGGGGTAAGGAGGGGGGCCCAGGTGTTTCCCCTCTTTCACCCTCTATGACGTCACCTCACCAGCCCGGGATCAGAGTGGTAGCTCAGTGGTAAGGGAAGTCTACCCATATAAACTTATATTGAGTATGTGCTTGTTCTCTCATAGTGTGTTATATATAGAGGAGTGTGAAGTTTAGAAATGTTGAAGTTGAAGTTCAACTCAATTTTGATTTGACTATCGAAACCCACAATAACCTTCGCCTCATCTTAACATTTGGAAGGAAGTAGAAAACTTTGATATATTATGAAAAGATTTGAAATATCTCACGAAATAAATATGACACATTTCAATATAATCACTTGGTTCGGTGACCGCATGGTCTAAGGCGTCACTCTCGTGTTAGACTAGTCTGCTGATGACGGAGAGATCGGAGTTCGAATCCAGGTAGAGTGTACTGCGGTGTGGAGTTTTTTCCAAAATGGTTCTCCACTCTCCCTCCATGCAAATATGAGTAAACTTTTTTAACTTAAACCTTCATCATCCATAGCTCATTAGCATGATTAGTACATATTATTTGTATAAAAAATATTGTAATTTATAAAAGCTATTAAACAGTATTTGAACACCAACTAGTGATTAAATTACATATCAGCATAAAATATTATTATGTTCTTTGTTTTCTAATTGATCTTTCTCTGTACCTAGATGCATTTAATGGATAGTTTAAATATTAAAAGTAGAGGTACATGACAAGAAAAGACTTATCTTTGGCTTCGACTTCGCTCCACATATTTCAAGTTTCATTCGACTTCACTTCTCATTTAAAAAGTGAGCTTCGCACGGCTATCTCAGATATAAGTGTACACTTTGTTTCTCCTGTAAGGCAGCTCTTACATTGACGGACTACACTATGGCGCCATCTTGTAAGTCACGCCATAGTGGAACAATATGAGGTAGACTTTATACCTTTCAGGGTAAAGGTAGAGTATAAATAAAACAATAACAATACAAATGCATAGCCAGAGTCTAGAGAATAGGGAAAACAGACATACCTAATCATGCCATTCCCTCACGGGGTAGGCAATAAACTGTGCATATAGCTCAAAAAACAACAACTCCGCACTCAATCCATCCTCACTAATTATCTCTACACTTCCCTATCCTTGCATACTCCCGGCTTCAACAACATCCATACACCGAGTCGAACATGCTCTTTTATTCTTAAACTCCCAATGTTTCTATTTTTCACACATTCGTCTACCACATTTAGCCACGTCTTACATGGCCTACCCCTTCCTTTTAATCCGCACACTCTACCTTCATATATTTACCTCGTCACTTGAGCCACACTCATCTTCTAAAGATGTCCAAACCAACGTAAGACACTTATTTCCCATTGGATTCCCTTTCAAACCGCTCTCCTTCAGCACCCATTCATTACAGACTCTGTCTATACGAGTTTTTCTACTTACATTTATTTCTTCTTATCACCAAAGAAGAGATCTTGCCTTGGTCCGAGAACTAACAATGTTTCAGTAGGTATTGTTGCTTACGTTATGTGTTATTGTTACAATACCGTGGTTGCCGTGAGAAGACAATTGTCCCGCTCAAGCATGAAAAGTTGTACCGATGATTTGTTGAGTCCAGGTTATGTCGATAACTTCCGATCACGTGATACATGACTGGAAAAAAAACCTCATTTACTTACGAATAACCCATTATTAACAGGTAGGAATAACTACCGGATCTACTTTCATGTAGTTCGCTTTGGTGGCTGCATGGCGAGAGATCAAAGTTTAAAAACCGGTCAGGTGTAAACCCACTGAGGGTGGTTTTACACAAATGGTTTTATACTCTCTCTCTTTCTCTCTCTCTCTCTCTCTCTCTCTCTCTCTATCTCTCTCTCCACACAAGTGGGTACACTTCTTCCAAATTCAACCTTAAGCCTTCCTAATAAATTAGCGTAATTAGTACACAAATATGATTTAAGTCTTATAATCCGAAAAAGTAGTGAAATACAGCGCTTAAAAATACTTTAATGTATCCATACGTCAAACCATATACTCTGCAAGCCACATGATGAGCAGTTGTCACTTGGAGCATTCAAAATTTAAAAAATAAAGAAATTGATTTTCATTTTGTTTTTATCTTCTAAATGTTGAAATATAAGTCAGAGTTGTGAAAAAGACCGTTTGGATATTTGTATTATTTTGTGTTTATTTTAAAATAATTTACAAACGAGATCGTCCAAATGGTTGCATTCACTTCATAAACAAAGATGGCGACTTGGACATGATGAAGACGATTGATGACGTCAATACAACCCGTATTCGTGCGCTTGGGTTTACAAAAAAATATAATTGGAATTAGTATTTTGTATATATTTTTCCCGAATTTATAAAAACACGATTCCTTTTGTTCTAATTATTTATTATGGTCTGGTTATAAGAAGATAAAAGTGTGGATTTAATACTTTTTAATGTCATGCACTATAAAATCTCTTGTTGCCACAAACGGGAAACAAAAATCACATATGGACATAGGAATCGAACCGGGACTTATAGCTTAGTACGTCAATGCGATTACCACTGAGCTATTAAGCAATCTTCCCATACCTGGGGTAATTATTCATTCATATTTTAAGGCAAAATCTGTAATGGATGTGCGTAAATTTAAAGAATATTCTATTTATATGCGGCTATGACTGTACTTATAATAGCTTCGCTATCTAATCCGTTAAAAGTATAATAGTTTTATCGATTTTTTTCTCTCTTTTAATTAGTCGTGACAAAGTCAGGCGTACAGGAATCCGTCAGGAAGTGATATTAAAAACTTTTGATAAATCTTTTGTTCAAATAATTACATAGTTTTACGAACCAAATAAGAAATATTTCTACAAGGGTTGACATTCGGGACCGTTCGATCGATGTTTGTAATGAAATATATATTTTTTTAGGTTCTTCAAAAGGTTACTCGTAAGGCAATTGAAGAATACACACTGCGTCCTCTGTAAATAAAACCACGTAAGTAGTTAATAATAATAATAATAATAATGTTTAGCATCGCGTCTTACTACCCGTTCGGGTTATACGCTTTAAGTACTAATTACTCTAATGGATTAGGAATTGGGAAGGTTGAATTAGAGGAAGTGAACCCGCATTTACGTGGAGGGAGAGTGGAAAACCATTTAGGAAAAACCACCCCCAGTTCACCCGACCGAGATTCGAACCTCGATCTCCCCGTCCTCAGCATTCGAGCTCAACACGACCAGCGCGTTAGCCAACTACGCCACCGAGGCGGGTCATAAATAGTTACTGAGGCTATTAAATGGATTAACACTTGAGGTAGCCCATGCCGTGTTGGTTGTGTGGGAATACTACACTTTATAATACAGTCAAACACTTTTTATTTATTGCACAGCGAGAAAATATTAATTAATATTATTAAAACACAATAAGAATACGGATCTTAAAACTAATACCAAAGTTAAGATTTTTAGTAAATTAAAAAAAAAAATGTTTAAGTAAAAAAGAACTTACCTAAATTAAGTCAAATTTTGAAACAAGTTGAACTATTATTCTATTGCCGTTGTAAACAGACTGTACGCCAGTAATATTTCGTTCCTTACTAAATATGTCAAACCAAACCAACAAAAGAGCCCTCGTGTAGCGGATTCCGGATTGCCGGCTCTTTGTTCGGATGACAATAGTTTCCATTCATGTAATATACATGTAATGATATCACTGGACTGGCTATTAATAACGTCACATTACTACGTCAGTCGGTCAATACTGATTCGGGGAAACGCATCGGAGCTGCGACATAAATTGCAAGCGTTGAATTAGAGTTTTAGTAATGAAAATCGACTCGACAGTTTGTAAAGCGTCCTGTCGATGGAACATTTTTATAACTAGTAGTCCTGTGAACAGTAGACCTCTCTCCATGTTATTATCGTTACTACAGTCTTACTAGTAGTCCTGTGAACAGTAGACCTCCCTCCATGTTATTATCGTTACTACAGTCTTACTAGTAGTTCTGTGAACAGTAGACCTCCCTCCATGTTATTATCGTTACTACAGTCTTACTAGTAGTTCTGTGAACAGTAGACCTCCCTCCATGTTATTATCGTTACTACAGTCTTACTAGTAGTTCTGTGAACAGTAGACCTCCCTCCATGTTATTATCGTTACTACAGTCTTACTAGTAGTTCTGTGAACAGTAGACCTCCCTCCATGTTATTATCGTTACTACAGTCTTACTAGTAGTTCTGTGAACAGTAGACCTCCCTCCATGTTATTATCGTTACTACAGTCTTACTAGTAGTTCTGTGAACAGTAGACCTCCCTCCATGTTATTATCGTTACTACAGTCTTACTAGTAGTTCTGTGAACAGTAGACCTCCCTCCATGTTATTATCGTTACTACAGTCTTACTAGTAGTTCTGTGAACAGTAGACCTCCCTCCATGTTATTATCGTTACTACAGTCTTACTAGTAGTTCTGTGAACAGTAGACCTCCCTCCATGTTATTATCGTTACTACAGTCTTACTAGTAGTTCTGTGAACAGTAGACCTCCCTCCATGTTATTATCGTTACTACAGTCTTACTAGTAGTTCTGTGAACAGTAGACCTCCCTCCATGTTATTATCGTTACTACAGTCTTACTAGTAGTTCTGTGAACAGTAGACCTCCCTCCATGTTATTATCGTTACTACAGTCTTACTAGTAGTTCTGTGAACAGTAGACCTCCCTCCATGTTATTATCGTTACTACAGTCTTACTAGTAGTTCTGTGAACAGTAGACCTCCCTCCATGTTATTATCGTTACTACAGTCTTACTAGTAGTTCTGTGAACAGTAGACCTCCCTCCATGTTATTATCGTTACTACAGTCTTACTAGTAGTTCTGTGAACAGTAGACCTCCCTCTATGTTATTATCGTTACTACAGTCTTACTAGTTGATCTGTGAACAGTAGACCTTCCTCCATGTTATTATCGTTACTATAGTCTTACTAGTAGTTCTGTGAACAGTAGACCTCCCTTCCTCCATGTTATTATCGTTATTACAGTCTTACTAGTAGTTCTATGAACAGTAGACCTCGCTACCTCCATATTATTATCGTTACAGCAGTCTTCTTGATAATCAAGTTGGACATCAAACAAACAAATGCTACATTCAATAGTAGCCTTCAGTAAAACCTCATTTTACCGGCCGCCATATTGGAACGTATATCCATATTGAAATAGTATGTACAATTTATACATCGTCTGGCCAAGGTTCAAAAATAGTCCTTACTCGATTTCGTTCAAATCGGTCCACGCCTTTGGCAGTTGTCGTGGAGATAGCATATGGATCGATAAAATACCAAATGGTCAAGTTAAAACCGGATTTCACTACGCTAACTCAGTAAGATCGATTTGTACATTACCATAGCTCCTTTGTTATTATCAATACCTAAGATGATTAGAAAATGTTTCTATATTTCAATTCAGGATACTATTGATTGACACAAAGAAACATTAGAATCGAGTTGCAAAACTAAATTAGCCAATGATAAAATCATTTTTAAAAAACCAAGCCATTTTGGCAGAAAAAAAATAGAAAAGTAATACCTACTTAAAAGCTTGGACTAGTTCCTAGGCTTCTAATTTGCTTCCCAAACCACTTAGCTAAATCAAAATAAAGTGGGATAAGATTCGATCATAAAAGTCCATGGTCCAGGCTCACTACATAAAAAAAATTTTAAAAAACATTTGAGCAATTGCTGTTCAAAATATTTCAATATATTTTTAGCGAAACAAGAATTATTTTGGCACGGAGTTATGACCTAAGGAGGCTCAAACATTATTTACACAGACCTCTCCCTCCTTACACTTCGTTCTACCGGCCTATTGTACTCTTTATGGTGGGCTTAGAATCACTTCTATTCGTTCTACTGGCCTATTGTACTCTTTATGATGGACTTTGAATCACCTCTCTTCGTTCTACCTACCTATTGTACTCTTTATAGATGGACTTTTAATCACCTCTATTCGTTCTACTGGCCTATTGTACTCTTTATGATGGACTTTGAATCACCTCTATTCGTTCTACTGGCCTATTGTACTCTTTATGGTGGGCTTAGAATCACTTCTATTCGTTCTACTGGCCTATTGTACTCTTTATGATGGACTTAGAATCACCTCTCTTCGTTCTACTGGCCTATTGTACTCTTTATAGATGGACTTAGAATCACCTCTCTTCGTTCTACTGGCCTATTATAGTCTTCATGATGGACTTTGAATCACCTCTCTTCGTTCTACCGGCCTATTGTACTTTATATTATGACGGACTTAGAAACGAATCTCCTCGTTTCTCTGACCTACTGTACCCTATGACAGACTTAGAAACGCTGCTCTCCTATGTGCTGTCCCCTAGAATAAGCAATAAAACGCTTCCCTCCATTCCATTGTCTTCTTGTCCTCCGCAGGGAGGATAAAAGACGTAAGCAATTTCAAGAATGAAGAAATAAAAGCCCAGAGTTGAATGCTGCGAAACTATAAATTAAAATCTCCATATAATCTTTTCTTCCAAGTATTTCTCTCTCCACCCCTGTAATCCTTGGCGTTTTCATTACTTCCCCCCAGATTTATCGCCTGCGGGCTCCTCCCGCCCCCGACACGTCGCCTTGACACCCCCACCTCCACCCCTTTGCGCCCCCTCCCAGGCAAGGATATTGTGACGTCATAGACCACTACAGTATCTTGGATGTTGGGGTAATCACTTCTTTAGTTCCTGTTTCTTTTCTCCAGTGATCGCCGGTAAGGTCGGAAAGAAGCGTGATGTTATATCACTAATAGGCATCACTAAGATAGACTTGGGCTTTAAAGGTGAGAGTACTAAATATAACTATGTCATACTATCACTTATACATATCACTAAGAGAGATTCAGGCTAGAAAGATGAGAGAACTAAACAAGACGATGTTATTATATCACTAATACATATCACTAAGAGAGACTCAGGCTATAAAGATGAGAGAACTAAACAAGACGATGTTATTATATCACTAATACATATCACTAAGAGAGACTCAGGCTATAAAGATGAGAGAACTAAACAAGACGATGTTATTATATCACTAATAAATATCACTAAGAGAGACTGAGGCTAGAAAGATGAGAGAACTAAACAAGACGATGTTATTATATCACTAATAATTATCACTAAGAGAGACGACTCTGGCGGAAGGGATATAATTAGTCAAGGGGTGTGAGGAAGCACAGGTTTGTAACTCACGATAATTGCTGTCTCAGGTGCCAGCAAATCCAATTACATTAACCGCCTTTAAAACCATAGTAATTAATTTTATAATAGCTAGATTTTAAATCAATTATTCATAATATTAACGTTTATATTTTTCAGGCGGGTCCTATCCATTGTGCCCTATATTTTTGGTGTAGTAAACTTCCTTTTCTGCCCTGATAATACAGTTTTATTAGTGTATCTACTTTGTTGAAGCGTTATAAAGTGCAAACTAACAAACACTTGTGCTATGCTAAAAAAACAATTGCCGGACTTAATCTCGTCGTACTTTAAGTATATTATATACTTTCCTCTTAGTTTCGCTGCAGGTCTAAACGCTTTTTTTAAATAAAAAAAAACCATGAAATAATATACAACAACAAGAACAAAAAAACTCGCGCTAGATATTGGTAAATTTTAAAATTTGAAATCACCCTCCCTAAATGCTGTTACTAACGGGCCCGTAGCTTCGTTACAGGTCACAAATTAGTATCCCTTCCCCCCCGTTTTTGCCCAAAATTCCCCACCGCCTGTCTCCGGGAGCACCTGAGACCCTCTAAACCTCGCGAACGGTCATAAAACCCAACTCGGGACCGGATAAATTCTTAACGAAGCCAACTTGCACAACGTACTTAGTTCCACGAATCAATATGTAACGTACACTTGTTCGCGTAGAAATGCTGCACCCCTGCACACCTCCAAACGGGTTGATTGTTGATTGTTGACAAAGGTTCGCGAGGTAAAAGTCGCGTTTTAAGATCGAGATATAAGTTTTTATTTTATTAATTTGAAATGAATAGCGTGTACTTTATGAACCGACTGATTATCAATGGTGACCTGTCAGTCTAGGGATAAGGTGTCGGACTTCTGTGCTGAGAGGGTCCGGGGTTCAATCCTCGGTCCCGGCACAAATTTATCTGATTACCAAACTCTTCCTTCACCTCTGACAAGACGTGTTTTAATCACAACTTGTGAATGTGGGGAATGCCAGTCCTCCACCGTGGTTCGGATCCCACGTTAAACTGTAGGTCCTCCATTTCAATCTCACAATCGCCCTACCATTACACATTAGCGTAATTGCGTATAATCCGATCGGGTAGTAAGACGCGGTGCTAATAATAATAATAATAATAATAATAATAATAATAATAATAATAATAGTAATTGATTAGCACACGAGAATTTCTCTGAGCGAGTGTGAAAGGGCAAACTAATCTTGCCGGGAAAGGTATTCTCCCATACACACCACAATCAATATGGGACCAAAGGTTTTACTACCCTTCGAAGGAAGGAACGACCTTGCTAGGGAATTGAGGTGGGATATGCATTTTATTTTATTGGGGGGAGGGGGGCATGTTTACAGTAGAGTTAACACTAGAAACATTATGGAAGGTGTTATACTAAAACACAACTCACATATCTTACTTAGATGTGAAGCTATGTTTGGTGACGAAGTTGAAGCGAAGGAGGTTGATCTTCGACTTCAACTTTGACGTTCCGGAACTTGGCAAACACATACTACAGTAGCCCCATGGCTTCTTTGTTGCTGACTGACAGCTCACAGCTGACAGCCTTAAAAAGTTACTAGACCAAATTACGTATCCCTACGCCGAACCAGATGATATGCAAAAACATGTATTTATCAGCTGTCAGAAGTCAGTTGTGAGCTGTCAGTCAGCACCAAAGAAGCCATGGGGCTACTGTACCTAAATGTTGACTGTCAGCTGTCACTCAGCACCAAAGAAGCCATGGGGCTACTGTACCTAAATGTTGACTGTCAGTTGTGAGCTGTCAGTCAGCACCAAAGAGGCCAATGGGGCTACTGTACCTAAATGTTGACTGTCAGTGGTGAGCTGTCAGTCAGCACCAAAGAGGGCATGGGGCTACTGTACCTAAATGTTGACTGTCAGTTGTGAGCTGTCAGTCAGCACCAAAGAAGTCATGGGGCTACTGTGTCTAAATGTTGACTGTCAGCTGTCAGTCAGCACCAAAGAGGCCATGGGGCTACTGTATCTAAATGTTGACTGTCAGCTGTCAGTCAGCACCAAAGAAGCCATGGGGCTACTGTACCTAAATGTTGACTGTCAGCTGTCCCTCAGCACCAAAGAAGCCATGGGGCTACTGTACCTAAATGTTGACTGTCAGTTGTGAGCTGTCAGTCAGCACCAAAGAGGCCACACCAAAGAGGCCATGGGGCTACTGTACCTAAATGTTGACTGTCAGCTGTGAGCTGTCAGTCACCACCAAAGAGGCCATGGGACTACTGTACCTAAATGTTGACTGTCAGTTGTGAGCTGTCAGTCAGCACCTAAGAAGCCATGGGTCTACTGTACCTAAATGTTGACTGTCAGCTGTCAGTCAGCACCAAAGAAGCCATGGGGCTACTGTATTAACCACGGTGTTAAACGTACCAGGGAAAAAACTAAGCTAACTGCTTGAAACGGGACACGACACACTTCAAACTACAATCAACGTATCGGCCAGGCCAGCAGTCGAACCCGGGTCTCTTAGTTCGGTAGACAGACGAGTGACCAGCTGAACTAAGGTGCCCGACTTGATAATCTCTCCAAATGAATGCAGTTGAGAGCAAACATTGACCGGTTGTATTTGTTCCTAGTTATTGTCCTCGCGTGTCTTTCGTTTATCGGATTTTCTCACATTTTCCGCTTCATTTATAATCTTTCAGGGCTCATTTTCAATTCAAACTAGACCGTAAAATAAAATGAGGAAGAAGTGAGGAACGGGGGGAGGGAAAGAAAAAAAAACCTCTTGTAAGAAAAGACATTTTGTTCGCTTGAAAAGTTCTCTTTACGTTCTATTTTCTGTATTTTTTTTTAAGGCGGATGGAAATGTGGANGTAATTTGGAGTCAAGGAGTAGAAGTTAAAGTGGTTCTACGTGAGGCTAATGAACGTTTCTCCAACACCGCTCAATCTTGAACATGATACAAGTTGGCGATAAAAACTCCCAACTTAGCAGGGGGGTGGGGGGGGCTATTATTGTGGAACCTTTCTCCCCAACTTCTAAAAAAAGTCGTTAAGACACGTGGCCAAATAAAACATTGGATTATTCTATTTTTTACTACGCGAGTTAAGAGAGTCGACAATTAATTGGCAGAGACGCACATCGGACAAGTGCTTGCTTTCCAAACATTGACGTCGATCATTACCATAGACTCTACAACAAATTAAGGCGGGACGGTAATGATCGAGAGTTAAGGCGACTGCCTCGTTCAGCGAGAACTTATCAATCGCTGTCAGATCACACGGATTAAGAGTGAAATGGTCTGTATTGCTTTCTGGAACTACTTCTATATTCTGTCTAGGGCTATACTCACTTTCACCCTTCATATACAAATACTTTTTGTGATGTCGATAGGTGGGGGGAAACTACGAAACTTCTTATCTTAAGGTAAAAAGAAAAGCTCGCTGTTAGTTCTCAAACATCAGAGAATGGCTCTATTTGTTAGAGGAAGGCTAAATCTAGAGCCCTTTTCCATCAAGACTAGTTTCATAGCTTCACAAATATGTTTAAAAAAAAGTCGTTCAAAATGAACTGAAATAACATTTACACAGTTTTTTTTCTGTTAATAAAACTCAAGGGTGACCCGGCGGTCTAGGGGTAAGGTGTCAGACTTCTATGCTGGCGGCCGGGGTTCAATCCCCGGTACCGGCATAGATTTATCTGATTACCAAACCCTTCCTTCACCTCTGACAAGACATCTTGTGAATGTGGGGAATCACAGGCCTCCACCGTGGTTCGGATCCCAAGTTAAACTGTAGGTCCTTCATTTAATCTCACAATCACCCTACCATTACACATTAGCGTAAGTGCGTATAACCCGAACGGGTAGTAAGACGCGGTGCTAATAATAATAATAATAAAATAATAATAAAACTCAAAATATAGGGTTGTTTAGGAAAAAGAGTCTTGTTGGAATCTTTAGACTACATTTTGTGTGAATTGTATTTTGAAATAAAGCATCGTGGGATTAAATATTGTGTTAAAAGTTTAAAGTCTGCGTGGCAATTTCTTGTTTACTGAGGTGGCCGGCCCCCTTAAAGGTCAGTATCCTTGCAAATTTTATGTTAAAAAAAAATGGCTAAAATTAATCAAATATTGCTCCAGTAGAAACGGTTAGTTTAATTTTCTTCGCATGGTGATATCAACAGTTGTTGAATATTTGTCAACGGTGTCCTGGAAATCAATGGCAACTTTTTCTCTTCATTTAAAAGGTCTCTCATCAAATGCTAGTTACAGATATTGGAGAATTGTTCATGTCACAATGTGTATAAAATTAAACTCTATTTCTACTGGAGTAATATTTGATTTGTTTTTGCTAATATATATATTATTATTAGCACCGCGTCTTACTACCCGTTCGGGTTATACGCACTTAGGCTAATGTGTAATGGTAGGGTGATTGTGAGATGAAATGGAGAACCTACAGTTTAACGTGGGATCCAAACCACGGTGGAGGACTGGCATTCCACACTTGCACAAGATGTCTTGTCAGAGGTGAAGGAAGGGTTTGGTAATCAGATAAATCTTTGCCGGGACCGAGGATTGAACCCCGGCCGCCAGCATAGAAGTCTGACACCTTACCCCTAGACCAACAGATCACCAATAATATATATATATATATATATATAATTATATATTTGCTATGAAAACTGCTAAAACCCCGACCTTTTTCCGCGTCCCTTACACTCCCACCATTATTACCACCCAGCTAGTAAATAAAAATGAGCATGTCTGTTTATTAGTCTTTCACGCATTAAGCACTTCACCGATTGTGCTGAAATCTCACGTGTACTTACCTTGGACGTCCGGTTAGCACACGAGCTGATTAAAATTTTTCTTCCGCTATTTTATTTCAAGATGGCGATTACAAAAACCCCTACTCTCGGGCCTTTTTTTCTCAGTTTCTGCTTATCGTTATTTTAAATGGATAGACTTTGAAATCTTCCTAAATACGTACACGTGTCATTATAAACAGCCCACGTGAAGAACGGGTGACTAGCGAGTCTGAAATACAAACACTGCATGGAAGAGACAATCAAACATGTACAACACCACTGAATATACTTGAGTTTGGTTGTTTTTTGGCCGTTAAACATGTTAAAACAAACCATTTTTTATAGCCATTGGCTAAAGTACTGCTTTTTTTTCTTTGCATTGTGTCTTAATATCCGTTTGAGCTATACGCTTATGTACTAATTACGAGTGGAGTGAGAGTGGAAAACCATTTTGGAAAAAACCACACTCAATACATCCGACCGAGATTTGAACCTTTATCTCCCCGTCATCGACAGTCTAGTCTACTGTGAAAGTATCCCCTTAAACCATGTGGCCAACTAAGTGGGTAAATACTGTTGTTGTCAACACTGTTTTGTATATATGAAAACATTTAGTTTATGTTGCAGAACTAGTAATATTAGTACTGCAGAACATATTATACTAGTAATATTAGTACTGCAGAACATATTATACTAGTAATATTAGTACTGCAGAACATATTATACTAGTAATATTAGTACTGCAGAACATATTATACTAGTAATATTAGTACTGCAGAACATATTATACTAGTAATATATTACAGAACATGTATTATTATTATTATTTGTTTGCAGGACTAGAAAACCTCAACAATTCGTGGGAACATGTTTTACTCGGAAGATGACGGAGTTTTTGGTACATGTTATTCGTACATGAAGGAGATGGTATGTACTAACATGGTTGTGGTCGTATTTAGTTGATAGGAAGGTTTGAGGTTCGAGCACATATATTGAGGTCGAGCACTAGACAAAAATAATTACAGAATATGGTTTTATTTACAAAAAAACAAAACTGAATCTGCCTTTATAGATGTATAAATACGTTGCAGTTTACATGTTTTGATGTTTTCTATAACTATTATACTAAAGTTATGGTAATTCAATGAACAAATCTTACAAGCTATGAGTACATTTGTTTGTTAAGTTTTATTAAATAAAGTACTGCGATGTGAATTCTTTCAACCACAACTCTCTGATCAATCTTGTCATTTTATGTTCCTCTGATTAAATTAAGTTATTTTTTTATATTTCTGTCTGTCTGTCTGTCTGTCTGCCTGCCTGGGGCTAGAGCCAAAAATATGTAATAGAGTTTGATCGATTAAATAGCCAAGCTACTATATTTGTAAATTGTGGTTATAGCTGCATCTAAATATTATATATTGTTTAAATTTAAAAATGACACCTGAACCCGGGACCTTTGGTTTAGTTCAGCAATGGCTATCCAGGAGTTTTCCCGTGTCCGGGGTTATTCTTCACTCGTATTTTAAGGCAGAGTCTGTGATGGACGTGTGGAAACCGTCAGCTACAAATGAGTGAGCAATTAAGATAACGATTTATCAGATAACGCAGTCACCTTCGACTCGGTAGGGCTTTACGTTCTTCCTGGATAGCTCAGTGTATAGAACATTGGAATACTAAGCCAAAGGTCACGAGTTTGATTCCCGTGTATAGGTGTCATTTTTTTTAATTTAAAGAAAATTTAATAGATTTTGTTCAAACTTGACATTTTTATGTTGTAGCCTATGATCATAATTCAGGGCTTTTTTTAATTTTCTTTTTATTGATTTCAACCTTAAAATTAAGGGTAGTTTATGGATGAGAGAATTTTGAAAATTCTAATTTAAAAAAAAATCGCTTTAATGATTTCATTTTTAATATATATCTGGAGAGTGTTTGACATGACAAATAAAATTGTATTGTTTGGGGGATGAATGTTAAAAAATGGCTCTAATGCTTTGTTTTGAAAAAAAAAAAATTATCAAGGGAGTAGCCTATTCGACATGACAAATAGCACTGCATACTTTTGAGGGGGACAAATACTTGTTTGAAGTTAGTTTACTTATAATTGATTTTTGAAAAATTTAACTTTTTTTTATATACGGTTTTTATGATTTTGATTTTAAATGAATAGTTGGGGAGTGTGTTAATATGAAAAATTACACTGTTCACTTGGGTTTTGAGGGGGAAATATTGTTTGAAGGTAGTTAATTAACTGATAGCAATTTTTTGAAAATTTAAAATATAAATTTTCAAATGATTTCAACGTTGTTGTTGTTGTTGTTTTTAAATGTGGTTCTGGTGAGTTTGTTACATGAAGATTAAGAACTTATTATTTAAAAAAATAGTTATAGTTTAATGATGATAGATTTTTAATATTTTAACAATAAATTAGATAAGAAAGCGTATGGTTTTGTGGTACCATTTATATTTTACAAGGATCGGTTGGTTTCCTGAGGTTGTTAAATTACAACAGAGCACATTTAATTAACCGAAACTATTATTTTGTTGGTTGTTCTAGCTGGACTACCTGATTGAGGGGGACGAGGGGTTGACCGTTCAGACCAACGACATGCTCGGAGACTCTCTTTCAGACACCGGCGTCTTGGGCGTCATGATCCTGGTCATGTTGGCGGCCATGATATATGTAGGAACATAGCATTGAAACAGGAGTTTTAGGGGGCTGCCTAGGTAGCTGGGGTAGCGCCAATCAGATGTTGCGCTTAGGTTAAGTATTGACAAACAGTATACCAGTTTAGTATTTACTGCAATTAACAGAAAACTATTTTCTATGAACCTATACATATAGAGACTTGTAAACATAGTTAAAAAGTTGATATTTTACACTCTAAAAGGTTTAAAAAATATATATGTTTATTATTAAGAGGTAAATGCCCAGGAAATGAAAAATATCTGCTATAAAAACGTAGAATGGATCTTTGTAATTATTTTTAGCACTGCCTTTTACTACCAATTCGGGCTATACGCTAATGTATTGATTACACTATTGTGTTAGGGATTAGGAAGGTTTAATTCAGAGGAAGAGTGCACCCGCATTTGTGTGGAGCGAGAGTGAAAGACAAAGTATTAAAAAGCACCCTTGGTGCACCCGACAGGGATTGAACCTCATTCTCCCTGTATTTGGCAGTCTAGTCCAACACGAGAGTAGCGCGCTAGACCACATGGCCACCGAAGCGGGTTTTATCAAAATTACTCACGCAGTATCACTAAGACGTAACTTACAATAGTGATAAAAAGTGAATGTGTTCTGGAACATTGTTTTAACCGACACACACAAGGTTCGAACCTGTGATAGGTGATGTGGTTGTTTTAATTCCAGAGTAGATACAAGATGGAGCTGACCAAGAATCTGGTCCGAACCACGGCCAGGATCATCAACTATGTAAGTAAATATCTCATCCTCGCTTGTAATAAACACTTAACATGACGTGCCCCTTGGTTGTAATAAGTTCCTGATTAGTTTGGATCGAGTGATCGGTGTATTTTAGTCTAGTCTTCATAAGAAGAGTCTTATATTACCAGTGACGCACCCGGAGGGGAGGAGGGGGGGGGGCGCATACAATAAAGATTATAACCAAAATAAAATTTCGGGGAAGACGGTGTTAGGGGACACGCATGTTTAAATAATGTGATAACATTTTCTCTTTAAGAATTAACTAATTACATTTTTCACATGTGTGTTGGATTTTCTAAATTTAAGACACATTCAAGTTTGTAGGGTCTTTTGATTATCTCGGTAGATATTAGTTACTGTTGTTCGAAAGAAGTTTTAATTCATCATAGGCTCCCCGCGGTGGTCCGATCCACTAAGGCACCATAACTCAATGCGTAGAGCCACCAGCTTTGATAGTTTTGACAGTTCGACTCCCAGTCAGGTCAAAGATACTTAGTCTAAATATATTAGATAGCCAAGCTATTATATTTGTTGATTGCGGTTATAGCTGCATCGAAATAACATATTCTCTAAACTGAAAAATGAAACCGGGACACGGGAATCGAACCCGGGATCTTTGGCTTAACACACCGATACTCTAGCCACTGAGCTATCCAGGAATTTTCTCGTATCCAGAGTCATTATTCACTCACATTTTAAGACAGAGAGCATGGGCGTACTGATCCAAAGGTCCCGGGCTCGATTCCCAATCGTACCATAAGTATATTTTCCAAAGGAGGGTTGCTCCTATGTTCCCATGGTCGCCACGGTCTGGTTAAATAGTTTTAAGACTTCCACCGGCACAACGTAATCACATCCTCTCATTGGGGCGAGATAACCGCACCTACAGGGTGTCCCAAACTCACGAGACGGTTACATTCCACCACTGACAGTAGAAGACCAGGAATGTATAGAGCCAACAAACCCTGGTGTACCATGGTTACAAACTTTAACCACCAGACCTCCGCCATAAAACGTACATTGTGTGCTTACCCCATTTAACTGCAAAACCGGCGATTCGTATGGAGCAAGAAAACACGCCAGCCGACAACTCTGATCACCGCTCACGACAAACAATATCTGAAGCCTGGCCGCGATGTACAATTGTTTCCACAGGCCTAAATCGGAGTAGTACTTAATGCGCAAGCGCGGCCTTGTTGAGCGGAAGTGCAAAGTGTGCCCACCCCCCATCTTCGTCTGGCTCCTATCGGCGTTGTGCGCAGGTGCCGATGAGGTAATCTGAGAACTCATTGTCTGTGAATGACATCAGCCTTATGTCATACCTTCCTTTCTTATTTCCCCCGCTGTTTCAATCTGAATATAAGCAAGTGCCTAGCAATGTGCTTTACTATTTGATACCAATAGTTCCGAGAAACATTAGGATGTAAGTAGTCGTAATGTTAGGGATTCATATGATTTTTTTAAAAATTTTACATTCGTGGCTAGGGTCTGCCTTTAACTATAAATATGTAACCGTCTCTTTTTGCATTTCAAGAAGTTGACTTTGATTTATATTACGTCTTTCACGCTTGAATATTATGATTTCCAAGTTGATAATTTGTTGCGGAAATAGTTTTAATAATAACTGTTTATTACGGCTAATCTTGTCGTTTTGAAATTACATAAATAAATTACCTTTGATCCTTCCAATCATGTTGGAGTTTGTCGTTATAGTTTTGGCCAGAGGGTTAGGTCTTAACGCACTAGCTTGCCACTTAAATTATTTTTAGATATGAATCAGGAGTTGTCCACGAATAAAGTGGTATGTTATGACGTTAGTGTTGGAGGAAAGGAATAGCCTTGATTACAATAACTCTTTTTCCATCTGCAATTTATTGACGAGTCAGTTGTTAGACATTTGAATTGGATATAACACTTATATATTTCTTATAGAATTCCTATTATCATGTTGTATATTACGGGCACCATCCCTAGTTTCATTATTGTAATATTTCAATGCTGTCATTTGATATCGTCACTTGCCCCTGAGTTTAATAATTTCTAAATTAATTATAACTTTCGAAAATTGAAGAGTTATTCATATATTGTCTTAATACATCTTGTGTTATTATAAATGTATATTTTTACCTGTTATAAATAAACTAGCCGAGAGGCCAATATTATTACTATTCATGAATTTGTTTAATGTCAGGGCTTTACTTAACATGAACATTAATTCCCTTATGTCGTTAAATGGGTAATTTCTGACACCTGGGTTTGGGTAGGTAGGGCAGTGCTCATTAAAGAGCCCTGATGATTAACTCGTATATTTCCTTTTGTGTGACACTCTCACTGTGGTGGCATTCTGGGGCGTTCCTGGTCAGATAGGGAAAGGACGCCACCACCACGGGGGAAGGTTGACTGGTGCCATACGTTGAGCAAACCCTTATTTGTCTGGCTATCGTATTCTATACAATGCATGAACGCTATTATTTTTGGGCTTCTTTTAATTGATAATTTTAGAAGCACTTTTAATGTGCATAGTGCCACAACTTTTTGAATATCACGTCGTAAGTCTGATATTAAAGTATAAGGGTATTATTCAACACATTTACCGGGTCCGATATCATAGTTATATTTCAGATTATTTAAGTTTTTGTTTAAATTATTAAATGCCCCAGTTTCTCACTCTTAGGGATGCCATGGTATCTGACAGCAAGAAAAGTTACTGGATTTCCCTTCACGTATTCATACGTAAGCCTATTAAATTCTTATGGATGTTGACCATCAAAAAAAATCTGTATTTTCTCAAAGGTTCTTGCTGTAGTTTGTCCTGAAAACTACTCGTGGTTGTGTAGAAACTATCGCATTGTTATACAGACTCTAGAAAGTCTGACGTAACAATCCTGTGTTCTTTTGCAGACAGCGCTGACTAAAAAGGAGCTGGACCAACTTCAAGCGTGCCTAACTAGCACCAACACACTGGTAAGTAGGACAACAGTAGGGCAGCATTTTGCCAGTAGGACATACCGCCAGTAGGTCCACATTGCATTAGCAAGCTGATATGTCATCAATCATTGGAAGAGTACCTCCTAAATGATTGATATGGACTGATCTTAGCAAATAATTGGATAGATAGTATATTTTAACATATAAATACAATCTTATCGGATATTTTTAAATACTACAGCGTTCCGAGTAAAAGTGGGCCCACTTCGAAGTAAAGCTTGAGTCACACGTTCGCTGAAAGATAGACAGCAGAATCTGCCTCAGAGGCGCAGCGATTTACACACTTAAGTTGACCCATGATGTATTGCAACGCTAACGTAAAACCGCTGACTATCAACAGATTTGTTTTTCTGGTAGATATACATATATTATAGATCATTCTCTCGATGGATGTTTCCAAATTATAACGCTGTGTCGTGGTACAATTCAATACATTGTTAAACACTCTTTACATTATCGGGTTATTTCAAACCTCCTCACAACGGGAAAAGAAGCTGTCTGCTAGCTTCTGGCTGTAGAGCGCATGCGTTGTCAAATGCGCATGCGCGCTGATTTAAGATGGTTGGTTCTGATATTTGATTGGTTCTCCTGTGCCGAGCATCTCAGGCAGAGCGAAAAAAAAGTAGATAGTAGTTGAAATTCAGCAGAATAGCTTGCACCTATTAAACGGAAATCTTGTGATTGGCTTAAGAGCGCGTCACGTGACTACGTTTATGTTCTGCACTAGTTTTTCGGCGAACGCGTGAATCCACAGTAAGCCAATAAGAACGTTACTTCGATTTTTGGTCTAAGCCCGTGTTAAATAATCGTGTTTGTTTAACTTTCTAATACATAGGATCTAAATAGATTTGTGAAGAATTAAAAATTACAACCCGTATATTTTTTCTGTGAAATTCAGTTTCTTGTATAAATTATTCAATTAGCTCTATAACAGTCAATAATGAGCGCGTACGCGAAAAACTGTTCACTAGAACCATTTTATTTATTCATTTCTATCTAACATTTAAATGAAAATATTCTGATTAAAAATAAGTTATTTGTAAAATCTAGTTTCTTTCACTTTCTCGCAAGTCGATTTATCTAATAATCTGTCGCGAACAATGTCCTTAAAGTTTGTAACTGGCCAGTGTTTCTGCCTGTAAGATAATCTCTTATTGTCCTAATTACTATGTTAATGTTATATTTCCAGGTGAATGAAGTCGAGGAGACCCATATGGACGTACGTCATAAGGTGAATTGAACTAATAATGTCAAATATAGAGTAGATTTAAATGATTAACACAAGTATAGACCATGCATGAAGACCACTTTGTCCACTGTCTGTCACGTGATCTGGGGCAAAACGCTACATCTGTGTAGGATATTTGACTTGTTCCTTTTATTCAGTTTTAATTAATGCACTAGAACACTACGCATAGGCATTATATTCTGGATATAGATTGTTAGTTTTGATATACCAACACTAATTTTAAAAATATACAATGTTTTGACAGGAACTATTGAGAACAAGATATTAAACATATTGTTGACTCTTTTTCGATGGAAAGTGTCGTCGGTAATAAGAAAATAAGACATTTATTTTGGTTCATTTAGCAGCAATATTCGTATCATACTCTGTTTCAGTTGCAGAAAATTTCTTTGGAAATGGCTCAACTGAATGGAAAGCTCCACCTCATGCATGCAATTTGTGTCAAGGTACGTTTATACAAAAATAATACTACACAATATAAATAATACTTGTGTTACGCGTTTGGTTTACGTATTATAAATATTGTATGCAAATGAAATTGGGAATGAAAGACCAAACTTTTTTAATAAACTAACATAAAATAGAAGGTCCTTTAACAATAGAAATAATAAAGCTTTACTCATTTTTCAAACCAACAATAAAATTAATGAATAATTATCTGCGACTCAAGGCACATTATATATTATATAAATATATGTGTACACTATTGTAAGAACTTTTTTTTTCAATTACATTTCTTGATGTAAGAATATTGTTCAATTTTGTTCAGCCTTTTTATTTAATATGATTTTCAATGCATTATTGCAATGCAATACATTATCTAGAGGCAGCGACTATTTGATTTAAAAAATATTATGTTGCGAACTAAAAATAGCCCTAACTAGCACTCAATAAGAAGCAAAGATAATAGTTGAAATACTTACTCAAGATATTTTTACTTTGGCTCACGAAGCATATATCTTGTAAAGCAACCACTATACACTTCCTTAGCACTAGTGTGACTGTTTTACGTTAAACGTGGGCCATTTTCTGGGCGCCGTTAGAGACAACATATACTATTTCCATAAACTACACTTCAATTAACGTCACTGCCATATTCTTCAACTTAATTTCCAAGATAAAAAATATACATAGTACTACGTAGACAACAAATCATTTATAAAACTATAAAGGTGTAGATTGTTTTTTTAAATAACCTTATTTGGGCTCTTTAACAGCGTTCTTCATTGCCATCAGATTACAATTTCGTAACTGATAATGACATGTTAGCCTCGATAGGTAAATGCATTCCATAGTTTGAGGGTTTGTAAAATTATAATTGTATTAAAACCAAAGTATCTCGTAATACATGGTTCATGTTTTTATAGTACAATGATTCAATAATCTTGCGCACACAGTCCACACACACACAAACTAAATATGTATTATTTAAGTTGCTGATATCTAATTAAATAATTCAAATACATGAGACAAATATTTTTAGAGTAGGAATCTGTAATTATTATAATCACATTAGCTCAATAACTTGAATTGTATGCTACAGGGTGAACCTGCTCTACATGAAATCGCAGAATCAGTGGAAGCAACTGGTTAAGTAAAGTCCATTGCCTTATTAGGGTTTTAAAATGTTACTGCAACATAATATTGTAATTTCAGTTTGGTAATGTCAACATTTTTTTCAAAACTGGGAATCTCTTGTTATTTATCGTTGAATGTTATTTATTTTAAAATATGAAAACCCAATTTTCAAATAAATCAATTTATTGTAAATAAAATAAATATAATAAATTATTATGATATTAAATTTCCTTTATTGTATTTTACATATTAAATACAGTAAACAATTTTTTTTTAAGTTTTGATATTACTAATTTCCTTATAATTATTATTACTAGCACGTGCTATCTCTAACCAGTTCACTTATTAATTCGTGTATTACTATCATAATTAACTTTAAAATGGCTTAAAATATAGTGAAACAACAAAAATGGACTACCAATGATGGGGAGATTGAGGTTCGAATTACAATTAGTTGTTGAAGGTTTTTTCCTTAACTATTTTCCACTCTCCCTCCAAGAAAATGTGGGTACAGTTCCTCTTAATTCAACCTTCCTCATCTCTAGAATATTAGCGTAATAATTAACCTATATGCATATAGACCGAACGTGAAGACAAAAAATAAAAACTCTAATAAAAGAGTTGACCTTGACATTATAATGTACACAATATAATTATGTCCATATAAAGGACCTTCTCTGACATTTAGAACGGTACTAGCGCTACTTTAATAAATGAGAGCAACAGTATTTTACAATAAAATGAGTATAGACTAACAAATTTACAAAAACACCAAAGTAAAATCTCAAATAACTTGAAATACACTATGCAAAAACTTATCAATAAAAAGTATACCTGCACAGTAATCACACATTGGCCCTATGTACTTCAGAAAAGCACTAACTCGGTAAAACTTGTGCAATTTTACTTCATCAAATAAGTGAATTGATACTGAGTGAAGGCGTACAATAAGAACACCAATAATTAAAAGTGGTGTTACACCCTCAAATCTCCAGCAAGTTTTGAAAGCTATAAAACAAACTGATTGTAACATAAAAAAATTTAAAGTCAACATTGGTTTTTAACATTAGTCTAATTTAAAAAATTATACTTATGTAATGCCTTTTTCAATTATGTTTAATTAACGTATTAAGTTCTTATATCATTTTACAGCAATGAAATAAAGAGTTTCAAGCTCTTTGTTTTAGTAAAACAAATAATTAAATATAATATAATGACAGTTTAGGTGGCATACTTTTATAAGTACGGCAATGACCTTTCAAGTTGCTAATGCCATAGACTAGGTAATTACGTTTAAAACAGCGCCTAGTGGTGCTTTATCCAACTAGTTTATTTACAGAGTTGACTAGCGCTAGCTTACGAATGCAAACAGTTCTACAATTTATGAGAAGATATTATCTTGATGCAGCGACTGGTATACTTGCTACTGTTTTTCTTGCGGTAATGATTTTAACCGAATAAGAAACTAAATGAAACATGTACAAAATATACATAGACCTGTCATGGTATAATTTAACGAAACTATGAAGAAACCTAGACCAACTTTTTAACCTTAAACACTTCGACACAAAGATTATGTTAAGTTAGTACGGTCTATGTTATAACAATCAATAATTTTAATTGTGTTCCTAGTTTAATATTAACGCATGTGCAGATACGTGTGTTTTAAGGGTACCTCAAAGTCTTTTGGGTGATTATTTGTTCTGTTTAAAATTATCAAAATTGGTTTACATTTATCTTCATCCACAGAATTATGTGTTTATGAGTTGACCATCATTCTACAGCAATGTCTCAACGGTCCCGTGTCGTACAACTGTATAAGACTGTAAGTTAGTGATTCATTAAAACAATTAATGTCCAATCTATTCTTGGTCTAGGGGAGCATTTGGGAATAGTATGCGATGGTCCGATTGTTGACAATTTTCCATTTTCATGCAATAGTAAATACATTTTTTTTATCGCTAATACTCACAGGAATACAAACGTTCCATTTAAAACCAAATAATTGAAGTTAGAAAAAATTGCATATAATTCTGAAATTAAAACAAAACAACTAGTAAATCACTGAAGAATGTAAATGGAACTGTCACAACGTGGCACCAAAAGTATTTTTTAAAGCGTAATTGCAAACATTTGTGTTATTATAAACTATCGCAACCTAACAAAATGTAATCTTCCTTCCTTTAAGAGCGTGTTTTTCATCAATTATCTTGCATTAAAATACTGTATTTATGCACACACTATTTTGATACATGGGCCTTTTAAGGCCCGTACAGACCAAGTTAGTGAACTCTTCACCCGAGAATGCAAGTTTTCTATGTCCAATTATTCACTTTTGTGTAAGAGAGCATTGAAGTTTGACCTTTTGTATAAAACCAATGTTACTAAATGACAACTCGAGTTTGTATCTTCTTAAGTAATTATATAGAATTCTCAATTTCACCGCAGGTGAATCATATGCATTCTAAATAAACGTAAACACCAAATATCTCAAATTTAACAATTTTGGAGATAGAACACTTGCATTCTCAGGTCACGAACTGTTAGCGAATAATTGACAATCTCGGCATGTACTAGAGGTCGCGAGCAGCTCGTGCTCGGTTAAAGTGTGCTACATTAGCAGTAACATTTAAAAAATGGTGGCAAACAGCACCTGCAATATGGGCGTTTTTATTATGCAGGAGTTACATTTTTGTCCAGTTTTGTTATTAATTTGCAATCGTTTCAGCTTTATTATAGCACATTGGAATGGAGTGAAAACAAATTGTGAATTAAATTTAATAGTATCATTTGTATATGAACCTATGAAGTTTTTTTCTTTTTCGCGATCGGTTCATAGTCCTGAAACTAGCACGTAGGCAATCGTAACATCATCATCGGCACATGATGACATTGACATTTTGCAAACTGCTGACAAACTCCTCTCAAAGTGTACGGCGAGCATGACTTCATTATTTGAAACATGTGCTGTAGACATTGAGCTCGCAAACTGTTAGCGTACAGCTCTTGAACTGTTTGTGAACAGTAGATTTTGGTCTGTACGCACGAGTCTTATTGTATTATCTTGGTCTTATTTCATTTCTAATGGATATTAAGAGCAAGAAGATGTACATTAATTTAGGCCTATTTGCTGACAAAATGGCCCAATCCAACATTTATTTTATTTATTGACATATGAAAGGTTAGGTTAAAATTAAATTGGGATATTTTTCATTACAAATAAAGCCTATTAATTAATATTGCTCACCAAAATATATATTAGGCCTTCTGTGCACTAAAATATCTCTTTGACTACATTAAAATAGGCCTATATTAATTACGAGGTTCAAAAGCCTGCAAGTATGCTGCTTTATGGAGTCCTGTATAATTTCATCTCTATAACAATTTATTAAACGAACCAAGGAGTATAAATACAATTGTAATATTTTTATTTCCGCGGTTGTGGCGACAGGTGTTTCCATTTATCAAATGATGGGTTTCCTATGAAATACATAGGTGCAGTTGGTTACATTACCCTGATGAGATGATAATGATAGTGATTATGATTATCCTGTGCCAGTAGAAGTCTTAAACTTATTTTAGGTCTAACTAATCAGACCATGGTGACCACAGGAATATTTACCATTTTGGGGGAAAATACCGTTGGTTCCGCCTTGATTTTAACCCGGAACTTCGGCCACAAGATCAAGATGTTGGTCTATTTATTATTATTTTAGGATTACCTGATTCAGTGGTCGATTGGTTTACAACATCACGCTTGTGTTAATCTAAACTGCCGATAACATGGAGATCAAGGTTCGAATCACAGTCGAGGGTAATTACTGAGGACGATTTTTTCTAAAATGGTCTTCCAATTTCCTTCAACACAAATGCGGGTACACTTCCTCTAAAGTTGACCTTCCTCATCCCTAACTCAGTATTGTAATTACTACATCTGCGTACAACCTTTTAGGACTAATTTACCTCCTCCCTAACTTTATCCGGTTCAGATCAGACCTGACCCAGTCTTGTGCCCAGTCAGTATCGATGCGCTCTGTGCCTCTAGTTGCTGCACTTGGGCCGAGAGTACCCGCAAGGTTACGACTATTTCCGCGCCCGTCTCAAACGGGCTTTCACCAAGAACAGAGATGTGGTGGAGCCGGACCAGATAGAACTCCTCCTCTCCCACGGACAGTTTGTGGTGAAGGAGCTGGAGGCCTTGTACATGCTGCGCAAATACCGCACCCTCAAGAAGCGCTACTATCACGACAGTTGAACTTTGTCACCAGAGTGTACAGGACCTGGTATTGTGGCACCCTGGTTCTGGCTCTCACAGCTACAGTTTCAAAATGTTTCTGTATCCAAACAATATTTTGGCTTCTAAAAGCTCTATTATGTTTAACTTATGCCACAAGGTTTTATTGGGTAAACATCTTAGGGGGGAAACTAGCTCAACCTTATTATTCCGTTTTAGGCCTATCTTTGGCACAGAGCATTAGGGTGTGTGCATGCCACGGAGTGCGCACATCACACTTCACTCATTGGACAGCCTGTGCATACCAAACAGATCGCTCATCGCACTGCGTACTCTGTTAGAGAAAACAAAGCTGCAACGAGCATTCATACTGCATTGTTCTTAAACACCCTTTTTATTTTTTTATTTAAAAGATTTTAAAATATTTATTAAAACAAGCAAAAATAATCTTTGACAGCAGTAATGATGAAAGTGATGGCATGTCAGCAGCGGCCTCTGGTCCCAGATTATGGAGTACTTAGAAATACGATATTATTATTTACTAGTTTATCTTTGTTGTCATTCATGTTCTTCCTACAATACACTCAGTTTGTAGAAAATCCAAGCAAGACAACCGACGAAGTAAAAGTCGAATTGATCAAAGATAAAATAAAAGTGCACTGAACAACAATAAGGGTTTGCTTTGACCTTGAACCAACCAATGAGAGCACCGCACATATCGCGCAAGCCTTCACAAAAACAAAACCAATTGGTTTCTTGTGTCTGGTTGGAGTGAGGTGCTCGGTGTGCGCGCTCCCTTTTCTTTACGTGGGTTTGTTTCTTCAACTTGTATGATGTGCGCATAGGAGTGATGAGTGTTGTGCGCACTCTGTGGCATGCACACACCCTAAGTGTGCTAAGTGTGGTAGTCGCTGAGAGCCTTTATAAGTTTGAATCCTGTAGGGGACAAAATTTATTATTCACTTGTGGAACAAAAGCTTGCAGGAAATGTATGGTCCCAGGAGCTGATAACCCAAGTAAAGAACTGCTAAACAAACCATTACTTTGTTGTATACTGCTGTGTTGTTTCTATATAATATTGCACTGATAAAATTTCACCCTTAGCTAATGTCTACTTGGCTTTTAGGATAATACTGTGATGATTACAGTTCTCCCTTAGCTAATGTCTACTTGGTTTTTAGGATAATACTGTGGTGATTACAGTTCTCCCTTAGCTAATGTCTACTTGGCTTTTAGTATAATACTGTGGTGATTACAGTTCTCCCTTAGCTAATGTACTACTTGGCTTTTAGTATAATACTGTGATGATTACAGTTCTCCCTTAGCTAATGTCTACTTGGCTTTTAGTATAATACTGTGATGATTACAGTTTACCCTTAGCTAATGTCTACTTGGCTTTTAGGATAATACTGTGGTGATTACAGTTCACACTTAGCTAATGTCTAGTTGGCTTTTAGGATAATACTGTGATGATTACAGTTCACCCTTAGCTAATGTCTACTTGGCTTTTAGGATAATAATGTGGTGATTACAGTTCACCCTCAGCTAATGTCTACTTGGCTTTTAGGATAATACTGTGATGATTACAGTTCACCCTCAGCTAATGTCTACTTGGCTTTTAGGATAATACTGTGATGATTACAGTTCTCCCTTAGCTAATGTCTACTTGGCTTTTAGGATAATACTGTGGTGATTACAGTTCACCCTCAGCTAATGTCTACTTGGTTTAAAGTTAGAAACACCTCAACCTTCTTAGAACCAATATTAAACAACATCTATCGAAAATAGTCACAAAGATAAAGTGGTTTGTAAATTTACTTATCAAATTAAACTTCAAACTTTCTTGAACTCAATTCAACCAATCACCACCATACTGACTGTTTGCATGCAAGCAGAGTTTTATCCTGACAAAAGTATTTTCACATACCTAGGGTCACTGTCGCCTACAAAGGAATTGTGAGGCCCAGCAGATGCGTCTGGCTTGGTGGGAAAAGTTTACTTACTTTTAATTCATCTATTTTTTGAAGGAGTGGGTGGGGGGTCAAGTAGTTCTTTGTTTTTTAACCAAGTTTGTTGTGAAATAATTTTTTTATTCTAATTTAAAAAAATTGTTTTCCGACTCTTATTTTGTTATTCATTTTTGTTTTGATTTTAATTTATCATGTGGGTTAAACATGTTATATTATTATTTGTGTGGACACTATATTAAAGTAAATATGGTTGATTATTTTGGTGGTTCTCATAACTGAATTACATAGTTTTGTTTGTATTTTTGTGTGGACGCTTTAATTATTGGGGGATTGTGTTAACCAGGTAAATGTGATAGAGTGTACTGTCCAATTTTTATAGGAAAGGCGTTTTAGAAAATACAAATACATGTTTTTTTAGCAGTCAAACAGTGATGACATTAAATTATTTTATTAAGTGTTATTTTATATGACTGGTGACCTGGCGGTCTAGGGGTAAGGTGTCAGACTTCTATGCTGGCGGCCGGGGTTCAATCATCGGTCCCGGCAAAGATTTATCTGATTACCAAACCCTTCCTTCACCTCTGACAAGATATCTTGTGAATGTGTGTAATGCCAGGCCTCCACCGTGGTTTGGATTCCACGTTAAACTGTAGGTCCTTCATTTCATCTCACAATCGCCCTACCATTACACATTAGCGTAAGTGCGTACAACCCGAACGGGTAGTAAGACGTGGTGCTAATAATAATAATAATAATAATAGTAATAATATTTTATATGCATTGATAATATTGAGCAAAAGTAATGTGCATATTACATGAGTGGACATATGAATACGTGAAACTAAATTTACACTGGATATGATTACTTAGAGAACTGTATGTCCACTATTAGGAAACAGCATTATCATTCTCTTGTTTTGGTGTAGTCAATTTTACCTCCTATATTAGACAAATTTTGCAACGCTGGTTCATCTATGTTGCCAGTAGCTTATTCCAACCATAGCACACCACTGAGGAGATTTGGCAACAGTCAACCCAGAGAGGGGGGATAAATATTTTTTTCAAAAGACCTGCAGTTACCTCAGAGGAGTAGTTGGGTATAGTACGGTAACTTTTCGGCTGTCAGATTTTCATATGAAAATCGAACTGTAATTGATATTGCCTTGACACCAATTTGAAATATTTGTGTTATTCCAAGAAACGGATAAAGGGGTCTTTCCCAATTGGATGAATATTTATATTGCATCTCAATTAATTGAGCGTTTATGAATTGTTATATTTTGAGTAATAACTTTGTTGCAAATTATCTCCCCGCTTGTTATTTATTACCTCTGGAAAGTACTCGGAGGTGAATTGTAGAAGTCTATTTTGTGAATGTAGGAATGTAGACTTGTTTATTATCTTTTCATGAGGAGAAACAGGATTAGGAATGAGCTATTCTGGCAAGAGTTGGAGTACATGATATAGTAGAGGAAGAAAGAATGAGATGGTATGAGGATGTTGGAGTACATGAGATAGTAGAGGAAGCAAGGCTGAGATGGTATGGACATGTAATGAGGATGTTGGAGTACATGAGATAGTAGAGGAAGCAAGGCTGAGATGGTATGGACATGTAATGAGGATGTTTGAGTACATGAGATAGTAGAGGAAGCAAGGCTGAGATGGTATGGTCATGTAATGAGGATGTAAAAAGATAGAATACCAAAGATACTGATGTAGATGAAGTATGTAGGTAAATGATTGCAAGGGAGACCAAGAAAGAGATGGGAGGAGCAGTTAAAAGAAAGTTTGCAAGTGAGAGTAGAAGAATGGTAGAAAGAAAGATCAAGATGAACATATTTTGCTAAACTGACCCGTCCACAGACTGAAAACGTTGATGATGACTTTTTTTATGGTGAAAGTTTACAGTCTTATCTCAACTTGCTCCATTATGGATATCATATCTGCACCATATTGGAGGAAAAAAAGGTAATCTTGTTACCTCATAAGGTAAACAAAAGGAATCTTATTATATTTTAAACATCAACACGCTTTGAAGATATAATGGTCCAAGGGCTCACTCTACCTGGACTACCGACGACATGGAGACCAGGGTTTCGATCCTTGCGTGTACTGAAGATGGTTTTCCACTCTGCTTTCATGCAAATGTGGATACACTTCTTCTAGAATCAAACTAACACATTAGCCTAATTGGTACATATGTGTATAGCTCAAGCGGGAAGTAAGACGCATACTAACAATATTTAGAACAGTTAACAAAACGACCTCTATACAACTATAGTTCAAGTTGCTTATGAATGGAAATATCTGACAGGGAAAACTACTAGATCTGATTTCATGTGTTCATACATCAAGTCCTGTGATCTGCAGCAGTTACAGTATATATATATTAGCAATGACTCTGGAATAACACTAATAATATAGTTATTTTTTGTGGTCAACATTAATAAAATTTATGCTTGCATCTTCTTAAAGTTTCGTATTTCATTACAAGTTGATTGAATGCAAACACAATATACAACACGAGAAGAACGAAAACTAGTGTTTATAGTATATTTTTTTATAAACTTGAATTCACCTAATTGAGATTGTGAATAAAATTACCTACATATAAATATGATTGTAAATTATATCAGTTCCAGACTGTGATTGTTTTCAATGTTTGAATCAGTGGTTTCCTTATTTGCACAAGGTCAATTTATGTTTACTTAGTACCTGGTCAGGTATATAATGCTAGGATTGCTTCAACATTTCCATTTTTCCTTACAAAATCACCTGTTGAAATCTCAAAGTTAAAGACAATATTTAAATAAGGAAATATTGTTATCACAATAAATTATATTTTTTAACACAAAAAATTAGCCGTTTGTAAATATGTAACATTTTTTCAGAAATAAATAAAAATGGATGTAGTAAGGGGCAATTTTTTTTTTCTACTGCAACAGTTTCTGGAGGTCATGGGAAATTAGACCCTGTCAATCCCCCTTCCCCCTTAAATATATATATATACCTGCTAAAGATGATAGAAGGAAAGGAGCCTATGTGACCATAAAAAATACTGCAAGGGTGTCCAAGAAAGAGATGGACGGAGCAAATAATATAAAGTGTGCAAGCGAGAGTAAAATAATAGAGTAAGATGGAGGCATTTTACCAAACTGACCCAGTCACAGGCTGGAAACATCTGTTGATGATATTAATTCCCCGTTTATTTCACTTCCCCTAAAAAAAGAGTTCTCCTATCTTTAATAAGGCTTATGATTTTATGTCATTTAAAATATAAACACAAAACTATGTTCCTGTGAAGCTTCAAAACATTGTGAATTTGATTTGATGATCAAATCTTCTTTTCTTCGTCTTTTTTGACACACTCAATAACCTTCACATCTTCGAAACATTTTGAAGAAAGAATAAATACTGGATATATTAAGAACAGATTTGAAATGTCTTGCTAAATAAAAACAAATAATGATTTTTATAACAGCTACTAAACAGTATTTTAACACCGGATTGTGTTAAAATTTAAATTACATTTACAACATGAGCGTAGAGAAATTTAGATATGTCAGCTTAAAATAATTACTACTGCTTTTTTTTTCCTTTAAATTAATGTGGGGAATGCCAGGCCTTCACCGTGGTCCGGATCGCACGTTAGCGTAAGTGCGTACAACCCGAACGGGTAGTAAGACGCGGTGCTAATAATAATTTGTCTTTAAATCTTTTTTCCTGGCCTGAATAACACAATGAAGTTAAAAAAACTATTAATAATGTTATAATTGTATAACCTGAATGGGTAGTAAGATGTGATGATAAAATAAAGTAGTGTTATGTGACAAGAACAAAATCCTAATCTTAAACTTCATCTTAGCTTCGCATATTTTGGATTACAATTTTACATTTGCACTCTCTTAAAATTAACTATAAATTAATATCTTAATACTCATGCATTTCATTGTATAATTAAAATAATGCTTTTTGTTTCTGGAATTATTTTCTTTATAATGAACTATTATTGTACAATCATCTACTAGACAGTTTATTTTCTGTCAAATATTAGATCTATTACATTCATAGGCTCCATGCTTCCCACAAAAACAAAATGAACACACTAATAATCAGTATCTTACAGTACATTCAAACTTATTATTTCATTCACAAAGGATAATGGAGACAAGGTTTTTTATTTTTAGGAAACTATAGACATTTTTTTAAATATAACACTATGATATAATTATGTATTTATATATTATACATAACACACTTTTTTTTTACGATGATCAATAAGCCGTTAGGAGTTCTAACTTTCATTGGACATGTAGGGTAGGGGAAAGAGGGGTGCTAAACTTTTTTGGAATTATTTTTCCTTTTTTGTTGACTCGCCTCTATTCTGCTCAATGAAAGTTGAGTTTGCTCTGACATCGTTTGGAAATAGTTTGTGTAATGCTGTTTGAAAAGAAGACAAACCTGCTGTGGGAGATCTTTGAACACTATTAGCTTTGATTCAAATTCCGGGTGATCGTAATGACAAGATAAACTTCACTTTTTGAAAAGTCAAGTAGAACTATAATTACTGTGGGGACAACTTCATTCTGAATAAATGTTTGGCTGGAACAAATAATTTTTACAGTTTTATCTTCGACAAAAATCACTTTGGTAAAATAATGGTAAAGATATTTTAATTAACACATTTTTAGTACCAAGAATAAATATACATTTTTCTAACAAACCTTTTTTTCATACAATTAATAACGACCTTGCAAACACTACAGTATATCTAATTTCTTATAAATTAATAAAATATTATTGTATCTGTTTATTGAAGTGTTCAATTTAAAAATAAGTTCCCCCAATTTCTGTTCATTGTTTAGCTAAATATTAAAATTGGTAAATTATCATAATTTTAACATGGACATGTTAGCTCTAAACATGCTCTCAATTCACATTTTGAAATATTTTCACTAAACATAACTGTATAGAAGGGTTTTATATAATAATTATGTTAAGTTGTGTTTTATTCTTAATTAGCAATTTTGTACATTTAAGCTATATACAAACTTTTATTTGCACAGTTACATGGGCGGGTAAATAGATAGAGAGAAAATATAATATATGTAACAATATTTTGACAAAATTAGAGTTGTAGTATGTTACAACATCAACCACTTATGTTCCCTGTCGTCAAGTCTACTGGAGTTATTAGGTTGGTATCCCACTATTTCTTTCTATACATTATCTTCATTATAGCCGTATATTGTCTAAGTTAATATAGTAGATAAGAGTATATTTTTATAAACAATTCTTTTTGATTCTTTACGGTGTAACGGATCTCGACAAATGACTGCTCGAAATGCAAAATGTGGTAGTGTGTCAAACAATCGTTTAAGAACATCACTAACAAAAAATAAACAAGGACTTGGATTTGCTACCGCCATTGACTTAAAATTAGATTTTAAGTTTTAAAAAAATTGTTTTTCTTTCTCATACTTTATACAAATGAATTTAATCTAATCCTAAATCATCTATGTTGGTGCTGGTCACATATTTTTACTTTTTTTTCCTTGAATCACAATACATTTTTTTGAAAAAATGTGATATGAAAAAACATTTTCTTTAAATATATTTATATTTTAGTGTAATGCACTCCTCGCTATACAATTCCACATTCTAGGGGCGCGGCGATCCCAGCTCAGATGTATCTGACATAGTTCTGCTTAAATATTTATTCACAACTGTGGAGGTATTCTTTTGTTCATTTAAAATATAAGAGATTTATAAATATATTGATAATAATTATGGATTTGTTGAATCAACTATTTTACACATCCTGACTCTCGGATTTAAGTATTGGAAAAAAAATTACTAACTTTGGAGAAAATAGTACTAAAACAAAAAGAATATAAAATAGAAAAATCAACTATATGTTAACATTTTTTTTTTTTGTTTCTAAAATGCATTCATTATAATATTCATACATTTAATAAAGTGTTAAATTAATGGTCTGGTTGTCGAGTTCTCCACGTAATTATGTTGGGGATAAACAACCAAAAAGCAGCATTAAAGCTCTAAAACAAATTCCAATCCTAAATTTTGAACTAAAATCCTTTTAAAAAAAAAATTTGAATTCCACATTTTTTTCAAATTTTGAATTTCCTTAAGTATTCTAGGATACCATTCCTAATATTAATATTACTAAAATATTTTTACAAATATTAAAAACTAACAAAGTTAAAAAAAGCATCATTTTAAATATTATTGGGATATCTCTGCCACTGCCTAGAAATTTTGAAACAATATATTGATACACATAACTGATTTAAGTGAATGGTTTTAATTTACAAAGTAGTTAGGCCTGGGTTTGGTAATATCTTCTTTGAAAAACGTCAATAGGGCTATAAAATAGTGCTCGGCCAAATCGTTAGAGACAGAACTATGTCACATAAACTGTCTATACACATCATTGGTTGACATACCAACGGTATCCAAATTTCACTTTTCAATGGAACCCAGTACTGTCAAATCATTCATAAATTTGTCACAAACCTTAACATTCTTAACAAATGGAATATTTGGAGTATAAGACAATTATTTAATTTTACTTTAAAACAGTAAGAAACATATCAATTCAAAATAATCCCCTTCTATTTATTTTCCTTTGTAGGAAATTTTTTTTTACCTCACACCTACCTGGAAGAAGTATATATAAATTTTTTTGTGTACCTTGCTTTACTTCGAACAAATAAAACAATAATTTCAAGACAATTATTCATAGCACACAAATTCTTAAGTAGTTTATTTTCCTTCTTGTGTTTCTGCGATTCTGAACATTTATCTGTTATGAATGATTTGCCTGGAAAAAAAAACACACAAGTACTACATATTAAAGTTATTTCATTCATTGACAAGATCTGTTTACTATTTTACTATTTTATCGTTTACTATTTTAATGTTTAACATTTCCCACACTGAGGACCAGTTTCATAGTCAGATCGAGTACTCCTCAAGTGTGGCGCTACACTAAATAGAGGACACTCGCTTCGGTGACCACATGGTCTAATGCGCTACTCTCGCAGTAGACAAGCCTGATGATGGTGAACTAGCGGTTTGAATCTCGGTCAGGTATACTGAGGATAGCTTTTACAATATGGTTTTCCACTCTCCCTTCATGCAAATATGGGTGTACTTCCTCTAAATAAAATCTTACCAATCCTTAAAACCATTAGCATAAATAGTACATAAGTTTATAACCCGAATGAATAGTAAGACACAAGGTGACCTGGTGGTCTAAGGGTAAGGTGTCGGACTTCTGTGCTGGGGGTGTATTAATCACAACTTGTGAATGTGTGGAATGCCAGGCCTCCACTGTGGTTCGGATCTCACGTTAAACTTAAGGTCCTCCATTTAATCTCGCAATCACCCTACCATTACACATTAGCGTAAGTGCATATAACCCGAGCGGTTAGTAAGACGCGGTGCTAAAAAAAACATGATAACTACTTAAACCAGAATGGAATGGACCAGTTTCGCATATGAAAAACTGGCCCATTCCATTCCGGTCTAGGGAGGTGTCGTCCTGTATTTAGTATAGCGCCGCACTCGAGGAGAACTAAGTCTTGAAATAAAACTGGTCCTAAGGCTGAATAGTTATTGTAAATTTTAATCAATTTAAAAACAGCATCTGGAGTCAATGAAAGCTCACAATTGGTAGCCATTGGTATCCACATGTCCATGGCACAAACTCTGCTTTAAACTATGAGTGAAGAATGGCCTTGAGCATGAGACGAATCCTGAATAACTTTGTGGCGGAATGTTCATGCGCCAAGCCACAAGAACCAGGTTCGATTCTTGTGTCCAGATGTAATTTTCCAACTAATGTAAATTAATTTAATTGGGGTCTTCTACATATGGACATTCTCATAATTACAATTACATACACCTCGCGTGTTGATGTTCATTTATTATCGTTAGTTAAGGTGGGAGTGTAGGGACGCGAGAAAAGTTCAGTATTTTTTCAGTTTTTTATATCAAAACTCTTTTTGTCAAAATAAATCAAATAAAACTATAGAACTTAATTTTCTTCACGTGGTGATATCAACAGCTGTTGAATATCGGTTAAGGGCGACATGGAATTTCATAAAAACTTTTTATCTTCATTTAAAAAGTTTCTCATATGATGGTGCTATGCTCATGACAGATATTCATCAACCATCGATATAACCATGTGAAGAAAATTAAAATCTAATGTCTGTACTGAAGTAATGTTTAATATATTTTGACCAAACAAATGGGTTGATATAAAAAACTTAAAAAAAACACTGGCCTTTTCTTGCGCGCCTCACATCCCAACCTTAAATATAAAACTTAGTTCGAGCTAGCGTATAATTCCCGCTCTAATATAATGTTGTATTTGGAAAATGAATGTTAAATACCTGTAGGCCTACTATTGGTAATTTTAGTTACCTAGGTTAAGAGACGAACATAATAATTAAATTATACCTGTAGGAATCAAGTCTTTTCAATTCGAAATCAAATATTTCATAGTGAAAAGATTTGAATAAAATATTTTATTGAGTCTAATAAAAAATAAGGTCAATAAACCTTGTTTAGAATAATGACTATACAAGATTAGCAAAATTTATATTCTTTAGTTAAATAATGGATCAATACTAGCTCCTTTGTAATTGTTAAACTATTAAAAAGTTTGACTTTCAATCTGAATATTTAATTATATTTGGTCGGATCCATAGCTGGGATTAATTTGAATTTGAAATTTTGAATTTGATTCCAATATTTTGGATATATAAGATTCAGAATTTTGTATCGGATATAAATATTAGCGAGATATTTAGATTCGTGTTTGAAATCTCGAATCTTCACACAGTGTTTAGAAATTATTCATGATAAAGAATCTTGTAAAATTCCTTGATCATTTTTGTGGGGGTGGCACGACCCCATGACGATGTCCTCACCTGTTGATTAGTGTCGCCATCTCTCTTAGTCCTTCTTGTCGTCCTCAGGATCTTTGAGTGTGTGCCACTGGGCGATAGGCCGCCTGGGGGAAGCCAGCATGTCTGACCAGTGACGGAGCTCGGTGCCACTGGCGTTGTACCCCAGGACCACCTTCCCTATCGGCTCGGAGGTGCCGATGCGGTCGTAGTCCACCACAGTGACCACCAGGTTAACTTTCTGTAAGCCGACACACACGCCCCCCAGTGCGGGGTAGTACTGACATATAGGTACACGAGGTCACATTAACATGACCCGTAAACAAACAATAAACCAAGCAATGAACCGATGCGTTTATTTGCTTCAAATAGAAAGAAAAGAAAAATTTATCTTCCGAAATAGTTTTTAATTAATTTAAAAAAAATCAAATCCAAATTTTAAAATTTTCACTTCGATGTTAAAATGTTTGTACACAGGCGCTACTTATTTTTAAATTTCAGACCTGTGCGTGCGGAAGATATCGCGGAAAACTCATGACCGTCAAACAGATACACAAACTCTTCATTTTTTTTTATCCAAGTAAATTAAAAATACATTATATAATTTGGCCTAGTATTCAATTTGGATTTGATATCATTTCATGATAAAATATCTATTTCGGGTTCAATTCCAACCATTTTCATGATGAAACATTCGGTTTTGGATGATATTTTAAGTAATCAAAGATTTGTATTCGGGATTTAAAATATTGGGGTTGAACAAGCTTAATCATGACCTCCTAGCATGTTTGGGAAGTACTTCCGAGTGAGTCCAACACCTTAGCTCAGCTTGGTAGCGTTTATATCTTTTTAACTTAGGGGTCAAGGTTTGATTCTGGCATGGCTGAAAATTTATCATCGATAAAAATTGATCCTTCCTTCTATAAATGTGATGAATTTGTGGGCCTGTAGGTAGGGTGTAGTCTCTGCTATAAAATTAAGATAGTTTATAAAATCATTAATTAAATATTTGTAAAATATAATTATAACTATATATTATTCATTTTTGGTAATATAAATTTGAATGAAGTTCACTTTACGCAACATTAATACGTTACACACATATTTTTGCTTGGTGTTATCACTTAATTTGTTTTTACAGTTTTACTGGTTCTTTAGTTTGTCTTTTAAATAATATATATATATATATATAATTATCTCTATAAGTTAAACCTCTTTTTGCTTTAGATACAGTTGTTTACGTGAAGTGGTTTCATTGTAGTCAACTAGGGGAGGCTTTTAGACTAATTTGTATTGAATATATATATTTTTTTCAAGCACGTCTTACTACCCGTCTGGGTTATATGATTATGTACTAAGTACGCTAATGGTTTTAGAGAAGAGAGGAAGGTTATATTAAAAGAAAGTGTACCCACATTTACATGAAGGAAGACTGTAAAACCACCTGACCAAGATTCGAACCTCGATATCCCCATCATTAACAGTCTAGTCTAACAGAAGAGTAGCGTGTTAGACCATGCGGCCATCGGAGCGGTTCTATTTTAGTTAATTGAAGAGATTAATAACTTTTTTTTTATGGTTTCATAAGATCATCAATATTTGGTTTAAGAGATTTGTCACCAAACAAAATTATATAATTTATTTCTTGTTAATTAATGACCTATTCTTTTGTAACTAAAGGTAACTACCTATATTGTTAAATTGGTCACTAAGCTTGTGTATGTTACACAGGAAAATACCTGTCATTTTAATAATATTACTATCCTTTATAAATTTCACTATAATTTTCTAACTTGAATCCTTTTAGTTCAAATATTGACATGCACAATTATTTTACCTACAATTATTATCAAATATTTCCCAAACAATTATTATTTTGCAAGCTATCTCATTCTTTAGTGTATAGCCATTAATTTTAAATATAATTAAAACTGCATTGTTTTTGATAATAACTATGTGACTGTAAAAAAAAACTATATAAATCCATGCATTAAAGTTTAATATATATAATATTTAATATCCATCTCACTTTATGATTTCATTATAAATTAGTTACAAAAGTTTTAACACTATGTTGTAGCATTGTTTAAAAGGCGTTTGTTTATTGTTTAACTCACCCAGAATATTTGCTAACAATATTTTATTAAATTAAAAATAAAAACTTTTTGATAAAATGTGCATGCGCATTCACAAGGTTAAAAAACTTGCAGATTCTAGGAAAGTTAAAAACTATTTTCCTTAGGTTTTTTTTAGTGCTTCACAGCCATTAGTTTTAAAGCAAAGTGCATGTTGTTGTTTTTTTGTTTTTTTAAGCACTGAATTTTAATACCCGCTCGGGCTATATGCAAGCATACTTACTGATTACTTTAATGCGTTAGGGTTGAGGAAGGTTGAATTTAAATTAATTGTTCCTACATCAATATGGAGCGGAATACCATTTGAGTAAAACTACTCTCAGTACACCTGACCAGCATTCAAACCCCAATCTTATCATCATCGGCAGTCCAGTTCTATTGCAAGAGAGATGCCTTAGATCGTGTGGTCATCAAAGTTTTTTTTTCTCATGTTATTTTTATTTTGTGCCCAAGTGGTTGTTGGAATGTGGGACCCTAAATACTTAAAAACTCATTTGAGTGTAAACTACTCCATTTTAAAACATTGGTTTTTTCAAGAAATATTTAAAAGAAAAATATACCCAATATATCCAATATGTATTGACAGGTATATGAACCCTTAACCTCCGGATTGGTAAATATTTCAAGGCATTTTTTTTTATTAAAAAATTAATTGCTTGATATGTGCGTACGCTTGGCTATTAATTGCCTGATATGTACTTACACTTGGCTATTAATTGCCTGATATGTACTTACACTTGGCTATTAATTGCCTGATATGTACGTACACTTGGCTATTAATTGCCTGATATGTACGTACGCTTGGCTATTAATTGCCTGATATGTACTTACACTTGGCTATTAATTGCTTGATATGTGCGTACGCTTGGCTATTAATTGCCTGATATGTGCGTACGCTTGGCTATTTGACTTAGTTTTTTTTATTCCAAAGTAATATACACATTTTTACTTAGTTTTTTTTTATTCCAAAGTAATATACACATTTTTGACCTATGTGGAATTTCCTCAAAATAATTTTAAGTTATCAAAAACGTGTGTTAAATGACACTACAATCAAAAGTTTTGCTAATTTTACTAAAAGTGTCTGAAGAAAAATCAAGTGAATACATTCTTTTAAAATAGACTCGACCAGAACTGTCCCAATGGTAGGGTCTGCTGCCGCAGTTTTAACCCTCATCATTGGTGAATTTTAAATTTGGTTAAAATTCCATTTTACAGAGCTACCTTAAGAAAATCATTTAGCAGATATCAACTAATTATTGAAAGCCATAGCAATATGTATATTAAAAAAAAATCTTGATTATTGATTAATACATTTTTATCATTTCTTATTTTATTAGCTGTAAAGTTTAAAAAAATTTATTACCTCATTAATATTTCCTATATAAAAGTACAGACTTAATTATAAGGGCATTTTTGCGGAATTTTATTCATGCACTAATTTGAAACAAAATGCATTTTCAAAAATGATTTAGAAAAAAAAATGCACTATGTCATCTAGTCATTCATAAAAAAAATCTTGTAAAATTAATAAATCATACATAAGCAAAGTCATCTTCTAAATCTAATATATTCTCTTAGATTCTATATTTGTAACAAGATAATTTCAAAGGGGAAAAATAACTTTTTTTTTTAGTTTAAAATAGTAATCAAAAAGTTTTTTTTTGTTTTATGAAATTACTTTACAAATCTTGTAGAATCTTAAGAGTGGTTTCTTTCAATGTAATGATAGTAATAATAATAATAATGCGTGTCTATGTGTGAAAACTACAGCAAATGTCGGGAACAAGAAAAGTAGTAATGTCACCACAAGGGTTTAAATTCACCCGAGCATTTTAAGAAGAGATTAAAAAATGCCATCATTTCTAATTATAAAAACATTTCCAGAGTTTATAAACCCACATCTCTCTCTTTGTGACATCCTGTTCCTGCTCCCGAACACTCGTTGACTGAGAAGTGTTGAAGGTGAAGCGGTGTTTATGAGAAACGAAAGAGCAAGAGTTGAGAAAGTGTTCCACTTACAAGATGTTTCAGCCGATGAAGTCACAGTCGTGTTTTTTTTATTTTTTAATATTCTTTTTAAAAGTGTTTTGACTGTTTCTGTTAAGGAAGTAATCTGTAAACCATCCATATAAACAGTGAAACTAGAAACACCCTTATAGTCTCTCGGGGAACCAACAACACCTTTTCTTAGCTCCGCGCGATTGGTCGTATCGACACTTCTATCAACATGTTTCTTGTCTGATTGAACACAACCATAGTTTTACCTTGTATCCAATATGAGGCTCCTTAGATGCCCACATATAGAGACGAAACATGTGTAATACATTTGTTAAAATGGAAATTATATTTTAAAACATGTATTTAGATTGGTAATGTTGGAAAAGAGTTTCTAGAATATTATATTTGACTCATTCTAAACTCAGAGTGTTTATATCTTTGCGTATTACTACCCGTTTGGGTTGCACGCTTATGTATTGGTTACACTAATATATTAGGAGTGAGGAAGGTTTAATTTAGAGCACATGTACCTGCATTTGTGTGGAGTGAGAATGTAAACCATGTAGGAAAAAACCACGTTCAGTGCACGCTACCAGGATTCTAGCCCTGATCTCCCCCTCGCCGACAGTCTAGTCTAGTCTACTGCCAGAGTGACACCATAGACCATTCTGCCACTGAAGCAGGCTTTTCTAAATCTAAAGACTGGTTTAGATCAGGAGGGTACAAATTTCTTCCGGAACACAAAAGTGTTTGAGGAACCGGTAAAGTCCACAATATACTTTAGAGCGTTGGTTTGACAACGTTACTACATCGGTGGATTAAACGTGCTATTTCTGGTCGGCACATCCAGGGACCCCCGAGGGTAAAACCTATGGTTGTGTTCCACCCCATTATTTACCTTCAGATGTTGTGTAAATTACATAAAACACGAAGTGTTGTTGAGCGCGAAAGGTGTTATTAGATCGAGTGGGGGACCAAGACTACAAAAGGTTTGCTAGAGGATGTCTTCCTAGAACAGGTTCGCGACAGGAGGTACAGGCGATACTTGGTACTCGGGGCTCTGTGTTCGAGCCCTCTCACTGCGCGTGCGTGTCCCCCCACCACAACCTGCGCCCGCGTCTGACTGAGCTGCCAACATTGCCCTCTCCGTCTTCTCAAGATGACTTGGCACATAGTTCCTCGAATCAATTTGCTCAATTTTTGGAAATAAAGCAGGAGCTAATTTCAATTAGATTTTGGGACATAAAAAATTATACTTCTTTTAAAATTTACCTATATCTCAAAATCTCTGTTTCATTTTGATAATAATAAAAGGTTTATTTATTGAGTCGCTGAAGTAATTTTGGAACGGTGGACTTGTACCTCACATTCTGGTGAACCCGCTTAAGTCAAACTGTGACCTATCAACTTTTTTGAATGTATTAATATTATTACAGGTTTTATGTTTTAATTTTGCTTAATTATAAAGTATATTCATAATATAACTTATGAGTCACCATCGTATCATGAAATTTTATTTGGTGAATTACATCTTAATTTGTGCTTTCTAAATAGTTTTTTTATTGTAAAATGTAGGACAGCACCAAATTATCCCCTGAAACAATAACCTAAAAGAAAGATAGCAACAAGAGGCCCAACACATTATATTTAATAACAGATTAACTGGATCATTTTAATAAGCCGACGAATTTGGGATATTATCCAAGAATCGAAGGACTCTTTGAGTAAACAATAATAATAATATTTAGCACCGCGTCTTACTACCCGTTCGGGTTATACGCTTTAAGTACTAATTACTCTAATGAATTAGGAATTGGGAAGGTCAAATTAGAGGAAGTGAACCCACATTTGCGTGGAGGGAAAGTGGAAAACCATTTAGGAAAAACCACCCCCAGTTCACCCGACCGAGATTCGAACCTCGATCTCCCCGTCCTCAGCAGTCGAGCTCAACACGACAAGCTCGTTAGCCAACTACGCCACCGAGGCGGGTCTTGAGTAAACAAAACTAGTACCAAAATTGTAGCTGATCATAACAATTTGCCGTTAAATTACTCTATGTAATACAAACAAGTTGTTTAATTTAAATATTACGCTCAGACTTGAGGAAAACTGAAATAGTGTCGTTTAATAATTTAAACCACTTAAATCTAAATATGCTCAAAAAAATGGTCCACAAAAAATCACATTCATTTAAGAGCTCTGTGGATCCAGTAGGAGTCTAATTATCAGTTTTGGTGAGGGAACAATTCTTTTAAAGATTGTAAAAATACATGTGCCCATGTAAAGAAATATTTGGCGTTTTGTAAATTGTTTGTGTTTTGGTTTGCGTTAAAAGTTTTCATCAAACTATTGTCTTTTGAGCTTATTATATAAAATATCAGAATCTTATCTTTTAATAAGAAAACAATCGTACAACATTGTTGTTTATGACCTTGAATATTATTTCACAAGTCTAAATTATGTTTGATGAGAGGCACATGTATGCAAGAGCTACAAATTCATTACTCAGAACAAGAACCATTTTTCAGGTCTAGTCAAATATTTTTGGTAATGTTTATAATTTTTAGTAATAAGTTTTACAAATTTTGAAGCCAATAAATATTGAATTTAGATTAAAAGTAATCAACTCTCTACTTTAAAATATAGAAAGTTTAAATGAAATATAACAAAAACAAAACAAAAAAGAACATTCTATTTGATAAATATAACTATAAATAGATGGGCTGATGATATTTATTAATATATTAAAAATTGAATAACAATAATAAATGAATATACTAGTTTATATAGCTGTTATGAACGGCAATTAAATCTTGAAATGTAAGGTTATGTAAGAAATTAATAGATAAGGTTTAACCATTAACTATACAATTTTAGTTTTATAAAATGTCAATAAAATTGATAAAATTAAAACAATAAATTGATATTACATTCATAGTAATTTATATGAGGTTGAATATAAAAATGTATGTATAATGAGTATAACATTTTTGACTGATATTATTCAAGTTATGTACTTATATTAGAAGATGATATGATAAATTTTTTAATGAAATAGATTTCTAAAACTAATCTTTCTTATATATTATTTTGAAGGCTTCTTTTTAGCTAATGGATTGACGAAATAGTCAGCCAAATATTTAGATTACTAGTTTCGATGGCATCCTCATAAATTAATTTCTAACATAACCTTATAAATGGCAATTAAATTGGGAAATATAAGTATCCATACTAGTATTTTAATTTATTATTTAAAATTTCTACCAAGTCTTAATATCTTATTTATTTTCATTGCCTCTTCTATTTATATTAATGTTTATCAAACTGAATGTGTTTGTTTTTTGTTTTTATTAAAGTTTAATTCTAACTTTGTGTATTACTACTTGATGTGGTGCAGCAAAGCAAAAATTAATTACTCTTAATATAAATTCAATCTTTCTTGACATTATAATCTTGTAAATTAATTTAAACTATTTCTATTTAATTTTTTTTTACATATAAAACTTTAAATTGTTTCAGGAAAATACAAATTGAATATTAACTTAGATCTCCTTTACTTCAATTTTTTTTTTAGGGTTGGGTTTCACTGCCACTTTGGATAGTACACATTTGTATTAATTATGTTAATTTATTAGGTGTGAGGAAGGTTTAATTTAGAGGAAGTGTACTCATATTTGCATGGAGGTAAAGTGGAAAACCATTTAGGGGGAAAAAAACTCACTACACCTGACCGTTATTCGAACCCCGATCTTTCTGTCATCAGCAGACAGGTTTATTGCGAGAGTGACACCTTAGACTATTCAATCACCAAAGCGGGACACTTCTTGGTTTGATCTGTTGGACCAATTGACCCGAGTAGCCCCTTAACCTGCTTGTCCTTGTAAAGAGTTCAATCTTATAGCTGGGGGGAGGGGGCTGATTGTGTTGTCCAGGCGATGTTGGCAGTAGACAAGAGCTCAGTCAGAGGAGAGAGCAAGAAGATTAATTAGTGTTGCCAACTGCTAAGATTATTCTCTAGAACAAGAACTATAACGCTACCTCAAATTATTTTACCCCAAAAAACAAAATGATTCTTCGATCTAAACTGTACATATTTACCTTTTCAAAATTTAATGTTGATGATTAGATATATTTAAACATTAAATATTTTACTAAAAAGAAAAACTGAAAGAATTATATTTAAATACTATGGTAGTCCCATTAATCTGCATATTATTTATCAATATTTTAAGGTAAAATTATTATACTAACCAGTTGTTAAACATCAAACATTAAATTTCAAGCAGTTACAATTTCATAAAAAGTAATTCTGGAGGTTATGGATAGATACAAACGTATATAATATCTATGTAATACAACATCAGCTTCATAGTCAATCAAATTGATATAACTGTCTCTCTCATCAACTTACATAATAACATCCAATCACTCCCAATATACCAAATATTCTGTGTCTCTGAGAAGCGCATTAAGTGCCACTTTGTCGCTTAAGATATGTTTAGATTACAAACATGCTCACTTCATGTTTTTTTTCCACCAAGTGATTTAATATCACCTGGTGTAAGAATTTCAAAGGAAAATGAGTGACAATATCATAAAACACAGAAAATGTTACAAACATCCCTTGGACTTTGTAAGAATAGGACAAGCGTTCTCATACGAGGCCGAAATTAACTGTAAGTCAACAGGTATAAGTAGGTACTATTTGATTTATTAAAGATAGTTATATACCGGTAGTCTACTCGGGCCAAACAGGATTTATTTATGTAAAAACATTTCATAAAATCCAAAAGTTACACGTAATAAAATTCCAGTTGTACCCCCCTCGCCTAGTTCTGTGTCTGAAATTGGTTCGTAATCTATATGAACTCGGTCGAGAGGGGAGGGGGGAGGGTATGTGGACAGCGCAGTTGGCAACACTGACACAGACTGTGGTGACGCGACAGTGGCGCGGCGGAGCGCAGAAAACGGACGGCCCCCGTACCTGTATCTGCTCGAACGGCACCTCGAACGTGAACGACTCATTGTAGTAGGGGTTGAGTGTGCATTTCTTAATACTGGTCTTCTTCTTCTTGAGCCGCTTGCCGTTCTGCATCAGCGCGATCTTCACGTACGGATCTAAACGACAAGCACAGTGTAGGGTTACATAACGGTAGCGATAGGCTCAGACACTCCATACCACTTCACACCAGGTTTCATCATTTAATAATTCATCTCAGATCTTAGAACTCCTTACAAGTTCAAGGCTCAGCATTTACATATCCATAACAAGTCATCCTTTTAACTGTTTCAAAACCCGATGTGATACATACCCTCTTTTACCTCTCCATACACAGAACTCTTACAGTTTCATAAAGTTTGTTGGCCCCTCACAAAGCGTTGATTAAAATATAAAACATACATTTCTTGTTTCCTATATGTGAGGGACATATACTTCCAGGAGCAACCCAAAAAATACAAGCACACATTCTGTTACAAGATGAAAAATATATGTATGAGCTACAACAATGTATTGAATTGTTTAAGACTATATCCTGTTGATTTCATGGCTACAGCTGCCAAAACTCAATGAATAAAAGTTAAATAAACCAAGGATTGATGCTGTATTTTGATTTCCACGAGTGGCAGGCAGGCAACATCATAGAAACCATTAACAAAGATGTTATAAGCAACCAAATAGCTGATTTAAATTTTTTCACATAAACATAATGAAGATGTTGATAATTATTTGGATCTATTAAATGCTACATAATGTTTTAATATAAATTTAACATTACGGAATTCAGTAGCGCAGCAACTTCCCTGGCATTGGTTAACTAATATAATTTTTATCACTATTGAAATCAAAGCATCAACAACTGTTGTTGAGTAATTATTGTAGCTTAAGTATTTTGGCGAGAGAAATCAAATCACTTTTAATGACAGTGAGCTTATCATTCTAAGCTAGTGCTTCCCAAACTTTTAAGAACCTCGACCCAATTTTTGAACCATGAACTTTAATGGTAATGGTAGAATGGGGGTATTTTTTTATTTTAATTCTTTTTCCAACAATTTTTTTTTTTTTCAAATTCATTATTGAATATAATTTCACAATAAAAACTGATTTATGCTTCATAATGAGTCATGTTCGAAGGGTGCGATAGTTTTCAGATTTTATCAATGACCCCATTGAGGTCCACATAGGTGTGAGTAATTTTCATGCACAAGGAGGTTCAATAATTTTAGCTTGTTTAATTTTTTTTTGTTGGTTTATTTTACTTTCCCAATATTTTTCATGATTTTCTATTTTCAAATAGTAAAAAAAAAAGTTCACATTTCAAAAACGTTTCTCGATCCACAAGTTTGGGAACCACTGTTGTATGGTAATTTTTTTGAGGGGGATATACATGTCTATCAAGCACTGTGCACATATGCACTCATGTCAGGGAACATGCCTGAAAGTCCTCCCACGTCCATCTTCTTCAGGTTCTTGGCCTCTAGAATAACGACGGTGAGCTTTCCGGCGGTCGGGACGTAGCGCAGCGAGAAGCAGATGTCTCCGAGCTTGTTATCCTGCGGGAGAGGAACAACCTTCCTAGTTCCAGAGTTTCCCCTCTGGGGGGGCTACTTGGAGATACCGAACATAAACATAACCTCAAATTGTCATAACTCTGATCATTTTCGATTTCGCTGTAGTAAGAAAGAAAAAAATCATCGTTTGGGGATGCTGAAGCATATTTAAACTTAATTGAAGTAGTGAAGAAGAAAATGTTATATTCAAATATAAAATTATTCGAAAGATTTTTAACTTAAATAAACTTAATGATGGATTAAATAGCTAGGCTATTATATTTGTTGGTTGCGGAAATAGCCTTATCTAAATCTCATATTCTTTAAATTGGAAAATGACACCTAGACACGGGAATTAAACTCGGGGCCTCTGACTTAGTAATCTAATGCTCTAACAACCACTGAGCTATCCAAGAGTCGTCCATTGCCCAGGGTCAATTCTTTAATCATATTTTAAGGCAGTGTCTGTCTGTAATTAAATTTAGTTGAAAATAAATTTGATAAAGTAGAAAATACTTTCACCTTTAAGTTTATTGTTGTTTCAAAATCTATGTAAAAAACTATTGTGACAATATTTCTGTTGTAAATTTGAAATAATGGGCTTGCACAGCACATTTTGGTGAAGCCACTTAGGTCAAACCGTGACCTACACTTTGGTTTTAGATTTTAATCTTGATTAATTTATTTACAATTCTTTTGTTTTATTCTTAAAAAAAATCCTTGCAACATCTTTTGCATGAAATATATAAAACAGATTTATTCTTACATGTTTAAAATTTGTGAAGGCTATAAAAGGATAATTAAAAAAACAATTATTCGTTTAATCTATATTAAAAAGATGGATCATTCAAATGGTGTTTAAAGTTGTGAGATTTTGAGGTAATGCTCGTTCGTAATCTCTTGACTCCCAAGTTGATGTACAAGAACCTGTATTGAACATTTTTGGGTTGTAGCTATTAACTGGCACCGTATTTTTGTTCTAAGCCTCCAAGAATGGAGTTAATGTCTGAGAAAAACTTTTTTCCTAGTAAAATATATGTTATAAACTGTATGAGAAGACAAATTTTATGGGACAAGTTTAATAATTGTTGTGTTATTGAAAATTCTAAACACCCATTAAAAAGTTACTAGACAAAAGTATCTTGTGATTGATTATCTTAGTCTCAAACTTGCATTTACTATTAAATAGTTTAACGTTAAAATGTTTACAATTGATAAATTACATTTTAAAAAAAGGAAGTGCCATGTTAATAGTATTTTTATTTACATTTTTATTACAGACATCAACTATACCTTGTACTTTAATTACAAGCAACAGAATTTTCTAAATTATTAGACATTTTAATAAAATAGTGTAATTATTGTATGTGGGCAGTAATATTATTATTTAATGAAAAAGTAGCTTATAGATTTAAACTCACTTAATAGCCTTTTTCCTAGTTTACTAATTTAAATAACCCACTTTATTTTTGTTTCATTATTTTCGAAACAATTTTCACTGTGGTGTTTCATTAAGAGACACCAAGAAAAAGTTATTTATGTATTTAAATTATAGATGCGCCAATTGATTTTTTTCTTGTCCATTTTACCCACAAATCTTGAATCATATTTTTCATTTTACTCACGATCCCCGGGGCTTTCAAAATTTTTATGTGAAGCAGTGGCTCTGGAACGAGATCAAACTCACCCAAACGAGGGGCTACTTGAATAAATAAGTAGCATCTCCAGTCTATAAAACTGAAATTAATTGCTGGAAGTGCTGGTCACATGACACCCTATATCCACAAAATGTTTGCACTCTCATCACTAACGATGGCGGTCGTATGGTCGGTATGGCCGGTATGGCTCAATTGTGGGTTCACGCCATGGAGTTGTTTAAGTGGTAAATTAATGAAACGAGGTTATTTTGCTAGTTATTGGTTCTCTAATTATGTTAGACCAAACCACTGATATGCAGAATTATAGCTCTAAATAATAATATTCAAATTTAAAAAAAAACTTTAATCCTGAATGTACTTAAAACTTTATGTTTCAAAGGACCCATCCAGAGTAAAATTACACATTTTAATTGTTAAATTTATTAAAAATAAAGTACAATAATACTTCATTATTCTGAAAACTCCTTAATACTCCAGTTTGTTATAATATGAAGTGTATAACTGTATATTTTGTTGATGTATTTTTATTCTTGAAATAGTTATGAGGGCTAATTTGACAACACAAAATCTATTAAATTTTGATTCTTAATATTCAATACTTTCTAATATCATCATCATTATGAACTGTGGCCGGGCCTGTTTCATAAAATACTTCCACCCCTCTCCTTATCTACTACCATCTTTCGGCCTTCAGCCAATACGCTTTCTAATGTGAAGAGCTTAATTATTTTTCCAAGCACCGTGTTTTACTGTCTATTCAAGTTACACACATATGTACTAATTACGCTAGTGATTTAGGGTTGTGGAAGGTTGGATTTAAAGGAAGTGTATCAGCATTTGTGTGGAGGGAGAGGGTAAAACCATTAAGTAAAAAGCACCTTAAGTGCATTCGATTGGCATTCAAAGCTCGATCTCCCTGTCATTGGCAGTCTCGTCCAACACAATAGTGACGCCTTAGACCATGAGGCCACAGAAGCAGGTACGAGTTTAAATTGTTTGACAATCTTTGTCATGTAGTTATAAACTCATGCAATTAAGACAAACTTTACATTTATTATTATTATCACCGCGTCTTACTACCCGTTCGGGTTATACGCACTTACGCTAATGTGTAATGGCAGGGTGATTGTGAGAATGAAATGAAGGACCTACAGTTTACATGGAATCCGAACCACGGTGGAGACCTGGCATTCCTTTTACATTAATTCAAACCTAGGTGTTGATCATTAAACTTTTAAAGCTTGGTGGACAGGAACATACGTTGGCGAGTTTGTCATCAAAACCCGCTTACATTTTGTGCCATTGTGACCGCATTTATTGAATGTATTTCAAACTAGGAAAAAATGTTTTGGAAAAAAAATTTGTTGATTTGACAATAGATTCGAATTTTGACTAAAGAGAAAGTTTATATGACAAAAATAACATTATTTTATAAAATGTCTAGTAATTAGGGAAATATTGCTTACGTATAGTATGTGGCTATAAAATATAACAAAGTGCAAATATAGTGTCAAAATATTGATTTTTCAAAATACATATTAATAGCTATACTAAACACAATTATTGTAAACAAATCAAGAAAGTTGTTGTATTATTATATGTTTACATTGTGTAACTTCATTGAGGATATATTTCCACCAAGATGGATGTGGATCATTAAATACTTATTAAAATGTTTTGCCCTTTTGAAATGAAATCTGTTTGATGCTCAGAAAGGGTACACACCTCTGTTATTTGAGATTCTATGGAGGGCCTCATGTGAGACATGTAAATTTAAATGCAGGTTGGTGTGTCAATTGTGTATACATGCCGGCGTTCAAAATGGGAATATATTACCACATTCTGTCTCCAACTTAAGATGTCTCATCAAACTTGTAGCAGCAATAAACGTCATTTAACACCAAATATAGAAAAGTATCATACTAATTTAAAACTCAACATGGGAAAACATTATTGCACTCTATAACTCAACATGGGTGAGATTAATCAGAAATGCTTACCAGAGCATTTTTAGTTATAATTTGGTGCCCAACAGAGGGCATCTTTCCTAAACTTTCTTTTAAAATGTGTTATATTTTTCTGCAATATGGTAACTAACTTTTGGGCATGTATGGATCACTATAATTTGATGCCAGACTTGTAGTTTCCTTAGAAACGAGAGTTGTAACATGGCTAGCATGTAGTCTCAACAAGTTTCTTGATTTACCTTCTGTTTTCTATAACACATATTAAAGAAGTTCTCAAACTTTAGCGGAACTACAAGTTCAAATAACAAAGAGTGTGTGTGTTTGTGTGGTTGTGTGGTTGTGTGGTTGTACTTCACTAAACAAATAAGGAATTTACTTAGCTACTGTTTAACGTGTTTGGTTTATTCATTTGGATAGTAAGAACAGTGTTGTCAAACCTTTGAAATTATTTCAGGATGATTACATACATTTTTTTTTTAAATAGCCATTTACAAATTCAACTGACTAGGAATTGTGTCTAACTTTAGGTTTGTTTAAATGGTTGCTGGAATATATGTTTTTGTGGAAATGTTTTCATAAATAAACACAATATATATTTATCAAGGATATTGATCCATCATTGAGTTTTGAAACTTGTAGTTGAAATTCCATTCAACAATAGTCACTTTTTTAATCAAAGTTGGTCTTGCTGTGAATAGGTAAATAAATAGATAAACATAAAATATTGATTTGTTTTAAAATACTTGCATTACAATAACTTTCTTTTTAAAATTAAAAAAAAAATTATATAAATTTGTTTATCAGCATGAAGACTTTACTTTTTTTTATCTAATCACATTAGTAAAACAAAGGTATTTTAGTTTTAGTCCCATTTGATTGATAAACTATAAAGTTTGAGAGTTTCTTTTGTTTTGTTTGTTAAAAAAAAAGCAGTTAAATAATAATAAATAAGACGATCAAATCAACTAACAATTACCACAGTTACACAAACACTGACATTAAAACAGCAAAAAGTTAATTCAATTGTACAAAATTGGTTAATTAGCAGGAAGAAACTTGTTTTTTTTTGGTTGCCATCACAAACTCTAAGAACAATAGAGAAATAATTTGTTTTGGATAAAAGAAACAGAACAGAAGCGTTCATAAGAACTTCTGTTGGAAAAAAAAACAAGTAAGTTGTTTGGTCTAATTACTCCACAACATAGACTTTATTGCTAATTGTAATAAAAAATGTATAAAACTACATACGTCAATCCATTCTCACACACTCATACCAACTATGTGTGTGGCAACGTGGTGGCCAGCCTGTAGGTTTGGTAGCTGAACCACTTCCTTCCAATCATATTTTGGAATAAATAAACACCTGCTTGTAAATAAATTATCTAATAAAGCTATGATAAGTGATATGCGGTATAATATTGGGTAAACTATTTTTACACGATTAACAACCATGAGTAAGCTCTTTATGTGCATGGCACAGTTATAGGTTAGCTCTTCATTTGCATTGCATGCTCATAAGTCAGATCTTCATATGCATGGTATGTTCGTAAGTTAGTTTTTTATATGCATGGTATGTTCATAAAGTCAGCTCTTCATGTGCATGGTATGTTAATAAGCCAGCTCTTCATATGCATGGTATGTTAATAAGCCAGATCTTCATAAGCCAGATCTTCATGTGCATGGTATGTTCATAAGCCAGATCTTCATATGCATGGTATGTTCATAAGCCAGATCTTCATGTGCATGGTATGTTCATAAGCCAGCTCTTCATATGCATGGTATGTTAATAAGCCAGATCTTCATATGCATGGTATGTTCATAAGCCAGATCTTCATGTGCATGGCATGTTCATAAGCCAGATCTTCATGTGCATGGTATGTTCATAAGCCAGATCTTCATATGCATGGTATGTTAATAAGCCAGCTCTTCATATGCATGGTATGTTCATAAGCCAGCTCTTCATATGCATGGTATGTTCATAAGTCAGCTCTTCATATGCATGGTATGTTAATAAGCCAGTTCTTCATATGCATGGTATGTTCATAAGTCAGCTCTCCATTTGCATGGCACATTCATGAGTCAGCTCTTCATATGTATGGCACAATCATCAGTCAGATATTTATGTGTTAGTTCAAGATCAAGCACATGAGCTTACACAACAATTACCCCAAAGGGAATGTCTTATGGAATTTGTTGGTTGTATTTATGTTTTTATTTCAGGTTTAACATTCAACTTCTAACTAATACTGCTGAATATATGCTAAAACATTATTACAATTTTAATTATTTTTTAAGAATAATATTAAATTAAAAGAGGTGTAGCGGCCACCATTATTTCCTTGCCTACTAGCGCTGATCCTGAGGACGCTATTTACTCTAAAACGACATCCCCACAACTTTCCGACGACAGTTTTATCTGACCAACTTTTCCACCAGTGCTTATTTCTTGATTTCACACAGGGTAGCTCATTGCAAACTCTTGTACTGTTGATATGCCTGACTAGCAAATATTAGAAGATGGAAATGACATTTTAGTTACAAATGTAGCCACATAAAGTATCATAATTGTAAATTTGAAACATGACATACTGGACACAGGAATATAACCGAAGACCTTTGGCTTAGCATGCCAGTGATATAACACTGAGATATTCATGAATCACCCCATGCTCAGAGTTATTCTTCACTCAGCTTAGTTAGTTTAAGCCAGATTTCAGGTTCTATTTATGTGTCCAGGTGTCATTTTTAAAATTTACAAATGGCTCGTTATAGCTATGAAAGGCTGAGGGAACTATGGTATTCAAATATTGCTACAACAGACAGGATAACTTCCCTGTAATACACTTAAGAGAATGTACAAAGTACAATCCTAAAAGAATACTTCTATATTAATTTAAAAGGTTATAAAATTGTTAGTCACAAGTCTATCAAAGCCAAAGGACCATTACCAATGAATAAAATAAGACTTATTTACTTTAATACATACTATTTTCTAGACATTATTTAAGTTCAATAAATAGTGCTATTTTAATTCTAAATCCTCGTCCAACAAATGTATATAGAAAGGAAAAAAAATCATAACGGTATTCGGAATCTACTCTGAACAGTCGATCTCATTGGTCTTGGGGTAAAGTGCTTGCCTCAGGACACGATGTATGTGGGTTCAAACCCGGCCAAGGTCAATGGATTTTTCTTGAGCGATAAAAATCTGTAGCACAACTTCCTTTGGAGGGGAAGTAAAGCCTTTCCCTCGGCCCCATGTCGATTGTGGCTTGTAAAAGAACCCTGTAAGTCATGTGAAAATACCTTTCCCAGAAAAATTGGTAAGTCCTTTCGCTATCACTCATAGAAATTCTTGTGTGCTGATATCATCAGTTCATTGAAAGAGTACATCTTAAATACCTTAACTAAATTAAATAAATACTTTAAACAAGCAATTGGTATTATATTAATTAGTAAAACAGATTTTTTTTAAATGTTTGACTCATTCCAAAATAGATTGGGACACACAAATTATTTTATGTTTTTATTTGTTTGCTTCGTGTTAAAAAATTATGTGAGGTCCTTATTTTGTGTTGAATTTACTACAGATATGGTCAGGAACCTAACAGAATCACGGAAGACGAACTTGGTTTTGAACCTTCAACAGCTACACTAGTTTATTATTTATCAGCATTATACACTTGGATCAAGGGTCGATAGATCTCCATTTAACTCTTTGTAAGTTTCAAAACTTTTTAAATGTTGGAAAACCTAACTGGATTGTACACTCCGTTGAAAGGTTATGGTCTGACCTTGAACAATTACACCATAGTATACCAATGTGTGACAACATTTTTGGGCTCCAATCAACTTAATAAATTATCAAAAGTCCCGCAATCACCCATTGTTTCTCCTCTCTAACTTTATGTTTATGTTTTGTCTATACATATTATAAATTATTCCTTTAACTCAATATTTTCTGAAATAGCTATGTTCCCACCTTTAAAGAAAAAAAAAATAGAATAAATCAAATCTATATTTTTTTTTATAAAACAATTTATTTTTCTTATAACATTACTCATGATCGAACAAGGTAATTTTGGTCACACTCAAATAATATTAAACAGTATTTGATATATTTGCGGATTTAAAGGACTTTAAGAGTGACTTTTAATGTTGACGTAGTTTTCTTAGTGATTGACTGAAAACCGCTGTGGAATATCGACTGGTTGCTTGCTTTCAACCAGATAAACCATTCTTGAACAAAGCTAGTTAAGATTGCTACCTCTCATGCTACACTATTTTAATGAGGCAATTTTGAACTTATTGTGATCCTCCATGTTACTTACAACACTGGCCAAAATATGACTTAGGTCTAACAACTACTTTCACTCGACAAACACATCCATACAAAACAAAAACAACACAGGTTGACATAGAATTAGGTGCTACTGTGATAAATATATATATATATTATTTTTTTCTTTCAAAAATTGGGATTCCCTATTTCTGAAATTTGAAAAGAAATAACGAAAAATTTTATTACTTTTGTTTCCATATATCCACCAAACAAAAGATCTGGAAAATTTATATATTTGGTATTCCTTTACTATTATATCTAAAAAAATAATCAATAAGTTGTGGTAAAAGTGTGTGAGGAGGTTTTTTTTCTTAAATTGGTGCATGAGTACGTTATGATAAATAAAATAAAAAATCTCTGAATTACTCTAGTTTTTAAACTGATGTCTAAATGTTGGTGGCCATGCCTCCAAGATGCAGAAGTGTCACAGAAACAGCACACATGCAGTAGCAGACAAAAAAAAACATAAAATAAACGGGGAAAAAAGGTTAAAAAGCCAAATAATCTTCACAAAATAAAGCAAAATAAGAGAGCCAAACAAGTCAAATAATGTTGGTATATTAAACAATTAAATTAAATCTAAAACTAAGTTATTTAGAGTTTAGTTAGTATTTTATAATTCCATTGGAAAAAACAGTAAAATTTCAAAGTGGGAAAAATGGCTATTTCTTGTTTTTATCAATATTTGTTAGCCACGGAGTATAAATATAATATATTATACATTAAAATAATATATCAAATAAATAATCAAACAATTATATTTATTTATCATTTATAATTTAAACCAATCATGTAAGTGCTCAAATCGATAATATAATTTGCTGTACATTCCATTGGAATTTTAAATCTGTACACCATCTAATTTATTTTTATTATTTTTAAAAGTATTTTCAAATAAACATAACTAAAGTTAAGAAATAAAAAAGTGTGTTTTTCGATACAAAAAATACTTACGTGTGTTTTAGTTTGTTTGATTTTTTTTTTGAAGCGGCATGCAATTGGTTCGAAGGGCACAACCATATACATAGGCCAAAAGCAGAGCAGATTAAAGTTTTTTTTTGGAGTTGGGAGAGTAAAAAAAAAGAAAGAGAAAGAATCCATGTAAATCAACTGCTCTGATTATTTGGATTTGTTACAAAGCTTAGCCTTGCGATATCTGCAGATATTTTCTCATCATTATGTGACGTTGATTGTTTTTAACTTGAAACACAACTTCATATTGGTTTTACTAGGACACAATTTATGTTATATATAGACATAACATTTAGTTTTGATTTTGTTATAGAATTAGTGGATTAATTTAGATATATTCACTTTAGTTAAAATTATTCTGCAAACCAATCTTTTTAAATTACAAATGTGCCCTCTATCTCACTCCAAGCTCTTCGTTTGTGTTACTAGCCTCAACTTTGAAAAGAATTAAAAATGTGTGTATTAAACCATGTTTTCCTGACATAATCACATAATTAAAATATAAATAGAACAATTACTAAATACAAGAACTATGAAGATAATTTCATTACAAGGAAGCTTCTAATTGATATAATAAAATGTAGCGTCACAATAATGCAGATATCACAAGGTTAAGCAATTCAAACAATTATAAATAATTAGTCACTCAATTTGTTTAAGATGTTGTATCATTTTAAAATGTTACATTTTAGATTTCCAAATTATTGAACGTCTTAAGAATTAAAGTAAAGCCAAATTAATTTTGTCTTCTCAAAGCTCGTTTTCTATCTGTATGAGACTGTATATGATCCACTTTGGAAATATGTTTACACTAATGAGCACTTAGTCAAATGGGGGATTTAATAACAGGCCTGGATAGATATTTAGTAAAGTAATTACTCTTGAGCCTCGGAAATTAAATACCTTGAAATTTGCATTTAATGATGAACAATAATGAGATGCTAACATATATTTATTATGATTTTTATTGGAATCTTGGATTATGTTAAATATCACCGAGTGAAAAATGTAACAACTTATTTTAAACATGATACAACCTCTTACAAAATGCTCAAAAATTATGAATTAGATGAAACTAAATGAAACTATTGGTAATAATAATAATAATAATAATAATAATAATAATTATCATAAGTATTTCTTGTACTAATAATCCAAGGGTTCGATACTAACAAAGGGAACTTGTTAATGAACAACACAAGTGTATTGTTATTGTCAACCTTCATACTTACTTAATATCAAATTCTTTGTTTGTTCCCTAGAGTATTTTAGGCATTTAATTTCGGAACTTTAAATAGCTCCCAATCAAAGAAATTAAATAAAAATCAATTATTAACTACTTATTACACTTAAGTTTTACAATGAAAGAAAAATCCATTCAAAAAAAGAAACAACTAAAAACTTTTAAATCTTGATTGTATCATTTTTTATATCAAGCCCAGAAACAAAATCAGATCAGATTTTATTTTAGATGACATGAACAATAAAGCACATTGAATATTAGAAGATTATAAATTAATACTGAAGAATTGTTAGGTTTATGTATGTGTAGCTACATTCATCCATACACATCGAGTATGTAGACAGTTACAAGCGGAACCCTTGGACACACCAAATAAAAACAGTCAAACATCAAACCGGCACAAAATAATGTTCCCCCGATGTGACAACCACGATAAGAATTAAGATAGTAAAGAAAAAACCAAACCAACGCAACAAAAACTGGAGCATGTGACCGGCCAGAAAGATCCATGCAAATTGAATGAGTTTTTCTTTAGAATTAGAAGTAATGAATGCTTTTAAATTAAAAATTAAATTAAAAATATAAATATGATAAAGTTTTAGATTATTAAAACATGCATCAAAAAGAGAAGTTGTAGTATTAATTTAAATGTAGAAACTCTACAGCTTACAAAATTGGATGAAATTAAGTATTGTATTTATAAAATATGACTATACCTTCATACTAAATTATTTGAAACCAAGGTTATTGCACAAAAGTACAAACTAACCTTGGTTCATATGGTCTATGGTCTATATAGTCAGGTATCCAATCTTGGTGGTGTAGTTCCCTATCCGATCAAATCTTGTCTATCCGTGCAGGTCTATGTCATAGTTAGGTATCCAATCTTGGTGATGTAGTCCCCTATCCGATCAAATCTTGTCTATCCGTGCAGGTCTATGTCATAGTTAGGTATCCAATCTTGGTGGTGTAGTCCCCTATCCGATCAAATCTTGTCTATCTGTGCAGGTCAATGTCATAGCTAGGTATCCAATCTTGGTGGTGTAGTCCCCTATCCGATCAAATCTCGTCCATCCGTGCAGGTCTATGTCATAGTCAGGTATCCAATCTTGGTGGTGTAGTCCCCTATCCAAAAAATCTCGTCCATCCGTGCAGGTCTGTGTCATAGTCAGGTATCCAATCTTGGTGGTGTAGTCCCCTATCCGATAAATCTCGTCCATCCGTGCAGGTCTATGTCATAGTCAGGTATCCAATCTTGTGGATAATACCACCAGTCTAATCAAAGTGTGGTCTAGTGCTTTACTCACAAACTAATACGTGTTATTGTGGAATGTTAGACCTCAAAGAAACTCCATTGAGAAAAAACTAAATTTGTATTCTAGTCTATTTTCACCAACGAGATTCCTCGGAGATCATAGAGATAGAGTAACCACAGTCATAATTGGTCAATTATTGTCTTAGTAAAGGGCGAACACACGTGTGTAACATATGTTGAGGAAAGAGTTACATGAACCTAGTTAAACTTCCAGGTCGAAACGAATGAATCCAATCTAAACGGATTATATCTTCCCGCGAAGCAATATTAATTCCAACGATCTTGTAAGCTTGGTATAAAGAGTGAGACAAGCGTTAAAGAGCGCGCATCACAAGAGCCATATTGGATTCTACCATTCCATGACCCTACCAGCATTCAGGTCTTGCTTGGTTTTAGGCTAGTGTGTCGGAATGTAGTGACAAAACTTTGTTTTACACGGGGACACAATACAACTTCTATACTGACGGCTGACCTTGAAATAGTATGTTCAATTCCCAGGTAGAAAAGTCACTCATGGCCTAGGAAATAAAGAATAAAATTAACACAAACTCAATTTTTAGCCAAACTAGTTGTTTTGAAAAGTGTAAAACAGCACACTGGTGCCTTATTAACTAGATTCGACCGTCAAATGGGTGGTGGTTTATAGCTTTGGGCTTTTTAAAGCTTCCCAACATATATTATTTTGATTAAGATTGAGAAGTTTTTATGTAACCCAACCAACTCAAAGCGGGTAAACGTTGACTGTGGGATTACATTCTACCCCATTTGACCTGGTTTAATGCTGTTTCCAGACAGTGATGTATTGTGATAAACAAATCTTTTGATACGAACTATAAGAACTAACTTCCCATCTAGCTACCCTTGCCTCCATAATCTTATAGCTAGCCTTGCGTCAACTACCATCGAGTACCTTTACATCAAACAGTGTAAAGCTAGCTAACCTCGCACCAAATATCATATTACTACCCTTGCATCAAACATATTATAACTATCTTTGGATCAAAAATACCACAATCTTTGCATCAAACATATTATAACTATCTTTGGATCAAAAATATCACAATCTTTGCATCAAACATTTTATAACTATCTTTGGATCAAAAATATCACTATCATTGCATCAAACATTTTATAACTATCTTTGGATCAAAAATATCACTACCCTTGCATCAAANTTGCATCAACCATCATATTAAATGTGATCCTTTCTTAAATTGTTCTTATGTTAAATGTTTTTGAACCAGACAATTTATTTGTGACTCATTGAATCCTTATTCTCAAAACCTGTCCATAAGAACACATTTTTTTTTTTTAATTATCTCTGCCACAAACCTTAGCCCATAACCTGTTAGATTTGTTTGAATAACAGATGTATTTATTCAGATAAATCACACTATTTATCAGGGCCACCTCAGGGGAAAAGTGCCCCTTAGGGGCCAATAATGTTGTTTACAAGAGAATAAATAAATTTCTTAGGCATACATTTTATCTTGTACTAATTTTCTTTAGATGTTTAATTATAACTTGTGACATTGTTAGGACTATAATGGTGTCATTATAACTTGTGACATTGTTAGGACTATAATGGTGTACTTATAACTTGTCACATTGTTAGGACTATAATGGTGTCATTATAACTTGTGACATTGTTAGGACTATAATGGTGTAATTATAACTTGTGACATTGTTAGGACTATAATGGTGTCATTATAACTTGTGACATTGTTAGGACTATAATGGTGTAATTATAACTCGTGACATTGTTAGGACTATAATGTTGTAATTATAACTTGTGACATTGTTAGGACTATAATGGTGTGATTATAACTTGTGACATTGTTAGGACTATAATAGTGTGAACATTTGCTACACTTGCGTCTTCACGTCTGACACAAACTGGAGGACTCTTGTAATGTTGTGTTAAATCGTGTTAAACCCCGGGTGTTTCGTGAAGTGTTAATGGTTCCAATTCCTTAATTGCATTAAAGTGAAATCCTTGATGGGTGTACCTAAACTTTCAGTTGTATTTTGCGT